>KV751369.1:1450923-1468938 GCA_001698575.1 Mola mola | reverse complement strand
GCTGCACTCTTTATTTGCATCATCAGGTTGTACCTTGTTCTTCTTCTGTGGTAAAGAAATCTCTGTATCTCAAAGAACCTACTCCTTATATTTGCATAACGTTAGTGGATGGAAACACACATAAATGTGCATTTGTTTTTTTTAATTTCTGGAAAATTTGGTCCAAATTTGCAGTCAATTTTAATGTTAACTCAGCTATAGATTGCATAATTGAGAAAAAGAGCAAATATAGCTAGAAAGAAGAGGAGAGACAGGCCAAAATAAGCGACAGTATTCCAAAATTGTGATCATCAAGCTTAAATGATGTAGTCTTTGTACAAACATCTGCTGTAAAACTATCTTACACCCTCATAGCATGACGGCAGTGCTTGCAGCCTTTTTTGGAAACATCATCCAGTCTTTACTTCCAGCTCACACAGAAGCAGCTGTTAAAGTGTGAAACATAATGAGCAAAGAACTCATTTGACGACATTCTGACTATCAGAGTCCTCATATAGTCTTAAGTCCTTCAGTTGAAGGCATCTATGCTTCTTTTTGGTTTACCAAAAAGAAGTCCAAATTCCTTCAAATTAAGCACATAACACTATGCGTTTTCTTTTTTTTTTTTTTTTAAGAAAAAATAAAAGCCATATCTCCACTGCTAAGAGTCCAGTCTACACCAAATGCAAATTGATCATGAGGTCATATTCAGTATGTTAATGGCCGAACTCTGAAATTTCTAATGCTGTGCTGCCATTTGTTTCAAGTCAGTGTGTACATTAGGCATTGTTGGGTTATACCCTTACCTGTGGAATTGTTTAGCAATTGTGATTGCACAGTGCAGACCTTCCTCATCATGCACGCTTAGTTTGTCCCCATTCTGTTTCTGAGCACGCTCTGAGCATACCAGAATTTTCTGTGGTCAAATAGGTATGGTTTTATATATATTACTGTTTGCAATTTTGCTTACAATTATAACTCCATAGACCATACAGTGTGAATTCAGCTAACTGTAGGCAGCTACTTTTGTATTTCTTGCTATTAAGACAGGAAGATCTATCCCCTATCTGAAGCAAACCTCTACAGAGAGTTAAGGTTAGTTTTGGGCTGCTAATTATCTGCTGCAGAGAATGTCAGTTAACTTGGCTGATGTAGGTAGTTCTTTGACTTTGAAAAGTTCTGCATAACATCACTCCTTTTCTTCTCAGTTCCCCTGGCAATATTTCACTGCAAAATAAAAAATTGCAACTGTTTGTTTGTGTCTCTCCCCCAGGCTATTCGCTGCTACGATTCGCTCATCCTTAAGGCAGAGGGCAAAGTGGAGCCAGAGATATTTTGCCAGCTAGGCCACTTCAACCTCCTCTTGGAGGATTACCCAAAAGGTGAGTAACCTCTTCTCCTCACCTGCTCTCAAAGTGGCCTGTAGAATCATTCCTTCCTTACATGTTTTTTGTTCAGAAATGCTTCATCAATTGCTGTTACATCATCGTTATACGTATGACACTTGTCACTTTAAAGGATAATTGATTTGGGCTTTATTTCTGATAATGTAACCAACTAATTACTCGCTGTCATTCAATTTTTATATTTAAAAACTGTGGAAGTACCAACAGACATGCAATTCACGTCACTCCAGCTTGTCTTAAATGCTGACTGCTTACTTTGTCTTTTACTGTGGTGTTATACTGACGTAAATTCTCTGCTTCGCTCTCCTTTTCATTACAGCTTTGTCAGCATACCAGAGGTACTACAGTTTACAGTCAGACTACTGGAAGGTAAGTCATAACACTCACATACTTACTACACCCTCTGTCATTCAGGTAGTGATACTCGAGCATATTGTGAATACGCAAACACAATCTCACTTTCTTTTCCCGATATTTACTCTTTAATACACAGGAAACACATATGGCCTAACTGGGTCAGATGTCGCCGTGAGATACGGTTTTTCAGGTTTCATATTAGTCACTTTCAGTCTCTTTTCCTTAAGTTTACATTTTGCGCCGGAAGTGATAATTGTTTTTATTTATTTCGTGGCTGATCTGTTTATAATAGTAGAAAGTTTATGAAAATCTGCATGGAAGTTGTTTGCAAGGACAAATACAATACCAAAATATTACTGGCTCTCCAATCAGGATTTTTGTGGTTAATGATGATCAAAATGTTTCTTTTTTTAAATTATATTAAGTAATATGGGCATGAAACACAAAATTATGATATTGAAGATATAAATAATTACATATTTTTTCACCTTAAAATAAAATGTTATCTCAAAACAATTTTGAAGGTTTTTACAAAATAAGGCAATTTAATAACAATTGGGTAAAAAAAAAAAATTTGTCGTCTCAGAATACTGTAAGTTTTTTACTCACTCATTGGGCTGGGCTGTATGAGGATATGTATATATATTGTGGGAAGACAGAAAATGTCTATCAATAGATATTTTTCTCTGTCATTTATAGTGCCATTCTAGCAAAGTAGCGTCTGCGACCTGACTTAAGGTAGCTTTTCGCATCTTTCCGCTTCCACTTCATGTTTGCTACACACAAGCTAGAGTATCAACAAACAGACACGGAGGAACAAGACACAGAGATTCCCCTGCTACAATATTAACAGTGGCGAAAAATGTTCGTCAACCACCTTTTTTACACAACAAAGCGATGATTGTTGACTGAACGTCCTTGTTAGTGTTTCCCTGCTCTTTGTCTGTGTGGGAACAGGGGAGACATGCTTCAGAATTAACCCCTTCTCTTTCGGCAGCAGTAGTGAAACGGCATATTCCACCTTGGTCTGGAGAAGCTGGAGCCATCATTTACTTACAACCTAATTTGTTACTAAGCATTTTAAAACACTGCTAGACAGCCAACCAGCTGCTAATGGCTACTTCGCTGTCTCTGAACTGTGTTGACACTCGCTCACTGTTGCTCGACCCCACATTATTCAAATCACCTGTTGTTAAATGAGCCCTGCTGCTCTGTAATCAACAAGCGACAACAACACTGCCGCTACAAATGCTACGACTACAACAAACTTATTGGGGAGAGGAAACGTTTTGTCTCAATCTGATGACGAAAGCCTGAGGAAAATGTAATTACTTTTCACTGATTAAAACGTAAATGCATTAAAATGTGACTAAAGCCAATAAGCATTTTCCGCTTCAGATTAAGACTAAAATCTAAAAAAAGATGACAAAATTCACACTGAATATGAGACAGAACAAGAGACAGCCTGAGCTGAATTGAGGCTAAGTGAAGACAAACTTGTAACTAAGGGGAACCTTCTGTTATTTGGTCATGCTTTGCTCTTTATACTCGACTTTCTACAGTTTCCATCTTATAGAGAGCAGTGACTGTGCATATTTATAACACAATCCAAAAACATGCAAAATCTGGGGGGTAGGTTAATTGGTCACTCTAAATTCCTCGTAGATGTGAATGTGATTGTGGATGGTTGTTTGTCTCTATATGTCAGCCCTGCCCTGAACTGGCGACCTAAGATACTGAGATAGGCTCCAGCCCCCCCCACGATTCCTAACAGGATAAGCGGTAGAAAATGAATGAATGTAGAATTCAAATTCTTTGCATTAAAATGTGAAGATTTGGATCTGAATCAATCAGCAACACCACCAAACACTCTAATACTTTTTCTTTTCAGCTGAAAATTGCAATTTTGGTGTTAGGCTATTCTTTAATCTACAGGACTATCCAAATAAGTTATGAGATCTGTGGTTATGTTGTATAGACATTATTTCATGAAATTTACAGAAGACCAACTATATAATTATATGTATCTTTATCGTGATGCAACATGATCCATATCATAAAATTTTGTCCATGTCGTCCAGCTCTACACATTCAGAATTAATCATTTGCAAGTGGGAGCCTCTCTGTTGGCCTTCCTCTCTGTGCCTTTCCAACGCCTCACGGGAACAACACATTTCAACATTTTTTTCAAAATCTCTGGAGCCAAACTAAAACACAGGTGGGGAAGAAGGGAGAGGGACAGATGTGGGGGGGAGAAACGAGAGGCAAATTCGATTCATGTGCCTTATCTTTATCAGCTCTTGCCATCAATCCTAAAAAAAATTCTAGGGAAAACACTGTACACTGTTGTAACATGTAGTTCAACACCCAAAATGTTTTTATCAATAAACCATATTTATTATTTAGCATAAATTTTTGTTCTGATGTTAACACATGCAGCTAATAAGGGTGTGACGATAAACTCAGGTCACAAGACGTAACGATACACGATATCATGTTCACAAGAACATGATGAGATAATATGTACCTTTCAAGAAAACTCTGACGAAATATATGATAGGAAAAATGGCCTTTTATGTGACAGGGTCACAAAACTTTGCTACAGTGCTTACATATTGTTCGTGTCCTGGTTATCACTCTGTTGCTGTTTATTTTTTCTTACCCCTCCCAGTCATAAATAAGTAGTTAAGATAGATTTGGATTTGCGAAACAGCTTTTCACTTCAGTGACAGTTACTGTCACATTTTAGTATTGCCTGGCAAACAATTGCACCACACCCCTAGCAACGAACTTATTATTTGTATGCCGATTTTTAAAACAGTTATAAATGGCTTCACATTAAGGATAAAGAGTAAGTCAATTTGAAAAGTGATAACAGACAGACAGGCACTATACATACATACGTAAATGCATACATGATAAATACAAAACATACACTGTACATACCTATGTACCAATAAACAGTAGTACACAAACATGAGCAAGATGCATAGATAAGTTCTCAAGAGACCATGTAAAACAGACCACAGATTCAGCAGATCTGTTCCAGGGTTTAGCAGCTTCCACTGTAAAAGCAAGATTGCCTCTGGATGTGAAATTTGAAGAGAAGAGCCTTGCAGCGACGTGTGTAATTAATAATGTTTTGAATTTGATTCTGTATTTAACTGAAAGCTAGTGACGCTTGGCAAGATCTAGGGTACATATTACTAGAGACATATGTGACAACAGCCTCACTGCTGCATTTTGGACTAACTGTAAATGTGCATTAGAGGTTTGAGTAATACTTGAGAGAATATAGACACAGTTGTCTAAACCAAAACAAGATTAAGATTTATACTAGAGGTACATGTCTGAGTACTAGAAATAACTGTTCCACTGTTAGCATTGGTTAGGGTTTAGGTTGAAGGAAACAGGACTGGCGGACTTTAGTGATGTGACATTCAAATGTTAGTCAAACAGAACATCACGATTCCCAGAGGTGGTCTTAGATCCATTGTCAAGGCTGATCTCCATACTGAAGTAATTGTGGCTGATCAGAAGGACCTCAGCTTTGTCAGTATTAACATGGAGGAAATTTTGTGACATCCAATTAGTAACAGGCTTGGCAGCCTTGAAAAGGGGTTAGATTATTAAAGTATTTTTTGGTTTTAATGAAAAACACAACTGCACGTCGACAGTGTAATAATTGTAAGATGTATCACAGGAAGCCTAAAAGAGATCACCCAGAGGTAGTGTGTATAAAGAAAACAGAATTGGACTTGGAGAATTGATGCTTATGGACCACCTCATAAAAGGACAGTGTAAAAAGACACACAGTTGTTAATATTAACATTGAATTGTCTGTCAGACAGGAATGAATTGAGCCTTCTTAATGCAGTCCAAGAGATACCAACCTATTTAGATAATTGATCATTTAAAATTGCATGATCACTGGTGTCAAAAGCAGGTGAAAGATCCAGTAGAACTGAAATGGAAAATGCAAATATAGAACAGAAATGAAATGTATCAAATATTTTTTGACCTTTTTACCAATTGAAGAAGCTGATGAGCAACAACTTTTTTTTAAGAATTTTATAAATAAACGGAAGTAATGAAGCCCAAACTAGCTCTCCTCTTGCGGATTTCAATGTGGCTTTGCTAGGCTCTCTTGGTTTAACCCACTCAGCATATTTGTGAGGACCTGCTGCAACCAGTTTGTGCCTACATGGTTTAAGATGGTACCACAAGGACTTTTCATAATCTTTGTATTTTTTCATAGATCCTCAAGCTAAGAAGCAGTAGTGGTATATAAATTATAGTAAAGTGGTAGTAGTACTATGTTAAACAGATTGTCATCTGGGCCCTGCTGATGCGTCATGCGTGTTTATTATCTGCTAGGCTCCTTTGAATCGGCCTTTGTAAAGATCATCAGTCAAACTGCTTAGATTGACTGACATTGATTGATTAAGTCGATTTTGGTGGACATCTTAAGGTTATCCATTCTGTTGTCTTTGCAGCTACCTGCTTCAAGTAACCTTAATGTAGATGTTTCATGTGACTGTACTTGTACTGGGTGAAGTATTCTCTTTTGTTTTTTAATTTTCATAATGACATTGTACCTGTCTCTGTCCCACTCAGAATGCAGCCTTTCTGTATGGCCTTGGGATGGTCTACTTCCACTATAATGCCTTTCAGTGGTGAGTGCACACTATCCATTTCATTCGTAGTCTACATGTCACTTTGATCATGTGCATCATTTTAAACAGGCCGACCAGTTCATTTTTGAATGGACCAGATGGGGAACAGTTGCAATATTTACAAGCTGAAGAAAATTCTTGCGAGTGAAGCTGTCCTGTTCTGTTTCCATGACAATGACACAAGAGAATTGGTTCTGGCTAAATTACTTCAAGGAATCACCCTGCATAAATTTCAAGCTGTAAGCGTCAGCTGATAGCCATTGTTCTCAATGAATTTAGGGAAATTATTTCAAGAAGCAGTATTTGGAAGGGTCTAAGGACAATCCCGGGTTCGTGCTCTTTCTCATAACAAGTGCTCCATTTCAGCATTCCAAAGACCACAAAAGTATAAACAAGAAAAACTTATCATGACTAACTACTGCCGCCATGCTAATGTGAAGCTAACACACATGCAGCGCAACTTGAAGGAGCACTGATAGAATGTGCTGCATAACTTCCAACAATTATTACAATTGCTATCTATTTCATTTAATCTTGTTGCTCTAATTCTTTTTCATCATGCTCTTAATTTGCCTCCACAGGGCAATCAAAGCATTCCAGGAGGTACTGTACATCGACCCAGGGTTCTCACGAGCCAAGGAGATCCACCTACGCCTTGGTCTTATGTTCAAGGTCAACACAGACTATGAGTCAAGCCTAAAGGTAATACCCATTCTGGTTCATATATTTGGATTGATCTTACTGCAAAAAGGTACTTGACATCAAAATTACATAATCATTCCTCTTACCCTTCATACTATTTATCAAGCACAAGCCTCTTAAGTTTTTGTCTGTGAGGTTTTTTTTGGCAGAACGAAAATAAATTCTAAATGAGACAGTTCAGTCTCAGTGGTGTGAGAATTATTTTGCGTACATTGGCCATAATTTGTAAAACAAAACCTTGCTGACTTGTTTTTCATATGTTTCTTTGTTGGCAAGTTTTGGCAAGTAGTTCCATTATATTGAGGAGAGAGTTGACAATATCTCCAAAACTCAGCAACTTGCACTAAGACAATTTAGATATATAATTATTACTCGGGTAAGAGGAAAAATATGGATTTTTGATTTCAGTCTATTTTTTTTTTTTTTTTTTTAAGTCATCCCTCAGAATTGATATTTAGAAACTTATGAGAACGTTTTGAGAACTGTTCAGATAGAAACTTGTTTAATCAAACTAGCAGTACTATTTCACAAGCTGCTTTCATGTTCCAGTGCATTTATATTGAGACACATGCAGGAAGTGTTGAATAACTATGATTATAAAAACACACGCTAAATAAGCAGCATTGTGGAAAGTGTTGATAGAAAATGCTCTAACTGATCTCTATCTGTGTTGGTTTACAGCATTTTCAGCTGGCTTTGATTGATTCTAACCCCTGCACTTTGTCCAAAGCTGAAAGTAAGTTCCTTTTTCAATTTACCGGCTGAGTTAATTTAGGCATTTCTTTATAATAAAAAGATATCGATGTGTGTTGTAGGGTAGGCGCGATATATCAAATGTACTAAATATACTTGTGGCTTATTCCACGTGCTGTACCGTAAATGACTATATTCCGGCCATCGGGTACAAATTGTGACGTCAGTGTTTCAAACCGTAAGCATGAAATTAACTTTGGAATTTCAGAACAACGAGGAGTGTGGAGAAGAGGTGAAGAAGCGAGTTCAGGCAGGGTGGAAAGGTTTACATGAGGGTAGTGACCACAGCAGTGTTGTATGGTTCGGAGACGGTGGTACTGACCAAAGGACAGGAGGCAGAGTTAAAGATTTTGAGATTCTCTTTTGGAGTGAAGAGGATGGACAGGATTAGGCATGAGCACATCAGAAGGACAGCACAGGTTGGATGTTTTGGAGACAAAGTTAGAGAGGTCAGATCGAGGTGATTTGGACATGTGCAGAGGAGGGACAGCAGATATATTGGTAGAGGGATGCTCAAGATGGACAGGCATGGATAGCTGACAGAACACGCAGGTGTGAGAGATGATGCAGAGGACAGGGAAGGATAGAGAATGATTCGCTGTGGCGATTTCTAGAAAAATCTAGGTAAAGCCGAAAGAAGAAGAAACCGAATGAATAAATCGTGAATAATCAAGACAAACATTGCAGGGACAACTGGAATCACACTGGGATCATCGTATGCATAGAATTGTTAAATTGCATGTTAAGTGCTTTAGAAGTGATTTTAGAATATTGAGATATAGCCTAAAAATATAGATATTGTTTATAGATCATATCACTTAGCCATAATGTGTAGGAGCAGGGATAGAAAAATTATCAATCGTTTTCATCAATTATCAGACTCAATGTTTGTTTGGTTTTTTTTATTTATGTATTATGTATGCATACATATTATTAATGCAATAAGATTTGGAAATATGTGATAGTATTTACATATTTACAGCATATGAATAACAGTTCCAAATGTTTGTCATTGTCATCACCTTGGTTTTTTTAGTAATAAGCTTCAAATTGTTTGGTTCCTGTGTAGAAGGGGAGGGGAGTTGGGACAAAAATAGTAGCTGTGTTATCTATGACTCAATCTATGTAATTGTAATCACGGTCTAAAACTTGATTCTAATGAATTTTTGCACCATTAGATATTTTTTATTTTATGGCTCAAGCTATGATCCCCTGTGTAGCTAGCTGTAGCTTGTGTTGCCTTATTTCAAATGCGTTTTTCAAGGAAGAGCCACATAAAATGATGTGACCAGACACCATAGCCGTGTTGCGGGACACATCACTCTGTTGATATATAGACATTTGTTTGAAATAGAATAAATAAAACTGTGAATACCACGATTGCCTTGTGTTTTCTACAAAGTGGACCGTGGATTCCCTCAGGGTTGATCACAGTGTAAAATTCTCTAATTGCCTACCCTTAAGTTAAATCAGGTAATCAACGACAAAATGCCTTGAAAGAGCTGGCATCCAGCCAGTAAAAGATCTGAGACTTTTTATATAAATTATTACGTAATTGTGGAAATATACTTCTTTTGTAGACCACACTACTCACAACACAACAGTGTAACATGGAGTGTGAAAGTCAAGTAACTAGGGAACTCAAGCATCTTATTATGTTCACCGTCTTCTGTACAGAGAGTTAGATACTGTTCAGCTGCTGGAGTTCAGTCTGGGTTGAGCACTGGCATTATTTGATATGCCACTGCCATCTCATCTTTCCCGTCCCTGTACCTGTTACCTTGGCGACAGCAATATCCATTTTTGCCCAGGGCCTTGCTGTTTGCCTTTGCCTCCTTGTGTCCTCCCCTCATTCCTTTTTACTTCTCTCTCTCTCTCTCTCTCTCTCTCTCTCTCTCTCTCTCTGTTTCTCTCTCTCTCTCTCTCTCTCTCTCTCTGTTTCTCTCTCTCTGTTTCTCACACACACACACACACACACACACACACACACACACCCACACATATACAGCAAGGGCAGCCCCCATCTTTCTTCCCCTCTCTCCCTCCCTCTCTCCTCTCTCTCCCTCCATCTGCTGAGAGTCACTCAGGCAGCTTAGATCAGACACTGCAGCGCTCCAGACAAAGGAAGGTGCTGCCAGGAGCACAGCTACCTCTCTGGTCTGTTACACTTAATGTATACGGGTAACCTTGGGTTTCTGACACCATTTATTGTCAATGCAGCACTACTTTCGATTGACTTGATAAGACCGTAAGGAGGACTAACTCTTACTGGGGGTGGGAATTCTTTCCTAAATGCTAAAGAACCTCTACTTAACATCTGTCTCTCTTCATCTGTCTCCTTACAGTTCAGTTCCACATTGCTCATTTGTATGAGATTCAGGTAAGTGCTCACTCTTTTAATTAGCCTGCTTCAGTTGCGTTTGTTCTGAAGGACACAAGCCATGCTTCTGTAATTTGTAATTGAAATTGAAGGTCCACTGTTGATGCGATAGCTTGTACCCCAGCTGCCACTCTGAAATCGTCATCATGAGTGCCATGACAGGCCTTTTTTTTCCCTGATTTTTTTGGTATTTTGAGCCAGGTGCAAATAAAATTTAGGAGGGAGCAGTGTGCATGAGTGGGTGGGAGGGAATAGGAGATTACTCTGAGCTGATCAACAGGGTTGCCACGGAAACAAGAAAGTCTGTCTTCCCCCTCTTTTGTATGCTGGCGATCTCTCTCTAGTAATGTCAGTTTCAGCGGAGAAGTAAAGTAGCTCTCAACAGCTCAGGGAGTAGCAATGCTTCACGACTAATATTTTTATTTATAGTTCTTTGTCAGAACAGAACACTGCAGTGGAAGTCTCAGACATACTAGCATCAAATCTATGGAAATAATAACGTAACTAAATTAGAAGGAATGTAGAGGGTCTTCCAGATTATTACGGTTGCATTTTTTTTTTTTTTTTTACGATACATTTCAAAGAAATGGAAAGACAGAATAAAGAGGATGTCATTATCACAACATCTCACTTCTCTCTTGGCCCTCTTTCCTCTTCTGCTCTTAATATCCAGAAGAGATACCGGGCTGCCAAGGAGGCCTATGAGAGCCTCCTGCAGACAGAGGATCTTCCTGCACAGGTGAAGGCCACTACACTGCAGCAGCTAGGTAAGATTCAGTAAGAAGAATGGATACTCACTTGTACAAATGAATAGTGGAATTTCATTGTACTTCTTTCCCTCAAAGTGAGACTTTGTTTCCTCATCAACAAAGATTTCATCGGTGCTACGTATCATTTAGTGACTGCACTGCCTTTGAGAGATAAACCTGACTTAAAGATGTGACTTTTTTCCAGGCTGGATGCATCACACAGTGGAACAGCTCGGTGACAGAGCCAGCAGGGACAGCTATGCCATCCAGTGTTTGCAGAAGTCTCTGGAGGCCGACCCCAACTCTGGACAGTCCTGGTACTTCCTTGGCAGGTACATTGTGCACACCCACACATGGCCGCAGAGCATGTAAATGAGCTTTGCCAGGATTCTCAAACTGTTTGAATATTTGGGTGTTTTTGGTGGTTCTGTTTGTTTGTTCGGCCATAACAACTAAACTACTACTTGCTTGCTCTGCTTTAGCCTTATATAGACATGGACGTTCTGGTCAGGAAATCAACTTATTGTTCCTGACATTCCCAATTTGTCACTGTGTCATGACAGATCAACATGTTTGCCTGTTAATATGGTCCTACGCCTTTATTGAAATCCAATATTACTCATGATTTTCTTTATTCATTTATTTAAAAAAAAAAAAACTGTATTCCAGAACAATCCCAGCTGTTCTTCATTTATCAGGGAAATACAGCAATGAGTGTATGTTGTTTTTTGATTTTTTTTTTTTTTTTTAGCACATCATTTTGTAAAAAAGCTACCATTTGTGTAAAGTGGTGTCAGTTGGATTGTTGCAATAATTTAAATCCATAATGTCAACTAATATATGCATAATCAAATATGTTTTTTCTCTTGACTATCAGTTTTGGTCAGTCTCTACTAGTTAACATACAATATTCTGAGCAAATAAGGTGTTAAAATGAGTGACATCAAACAGTTGTTCTCAAAGCCAAGTTGAAATTAAAAATATTGTCAAAATTTGATTTTTATTTTATTTTATTTTTTTACAGTACAAGTAAATCAAAGTTTTTCTTACATCAGCTACTACTAACCATTTGATCTTAAACAGCATGTAAGAGCTAGCTTTGTATTTAATGTCATATTTGATCAACAATTCTGAGGCCTCAGTGATTATTGCACAAAAACACAACTTCACTCACAACTATGGGGGAAACTGGATAATATAATATTTGAAGTATAAAATATTTTCCAGTTTTCCCTCTGATGTCCTCCGGCTGTTCTACCAGCGCTTTCACTGTACTTGTTGTTTAAGTAACAGTTAGCTGATGCTGACAGTCAGTATCAGCATGGCCGAATGCAGACTGGAGACTGCCTCTGAGAAGAACTCCGTCAACAACAAAGAATCCAGAAAAGAGCTGGTTTTCCAAGTTTCCAGATGGGCAGTTAGCTTGATTAGCCATACAGAGATGCAGAGGTTCCATTAGCATGCCATGGTGTCAGGAAGCTAAAACCAGCTAAAACAAAACATCTTGTTACAGTATTCACTGTGGTCAGACTGTCCTCTGTCGAGTGTCACTTGGTCATGGGATGCTGTATTCAGTCCCACCTGGGTCATGTTTGCAAAGTCCTTCTAGCATTTCTGCTCCCAGGCTTGCCTGTTCACCTAGTTGGACATCTGGCTGACAATGCAGGGTGTATGAAACACATCCATTACTACTTATCCCTTAGTACTGAATGTGTTGCAAAGGAAACAACTAAATCTGTAGAAGCATGTAGTCTGTCTTTAAATACATGTTTAACCCTGTGGTTTTAGGGCGCAATCCTCAATCTGTACTTTGTCCAAGCACGTTTCACTCACAAAGTCTGGATTTTTTGAATAGTGAGTGCTCCTCAGTTTCGAGTACTGACCAGGCCCGACCTGGGTACTCTGACTTCCTCCCACAGTCCAAAAAATGCCAACAGTATTAGGCTAATCGGTTATGAATGAGTGCTCCTTACAGTGTTTAAGTAGGACACGCTTCAGTTGGACAGAAGTGTGCTTCAGCACAGTACAGTTGCTCATGCACAATTTTGAGCATGCCTATGTAATGCAGACATATAACTGAGTGCCTCCCTCGCCTCCTGCTGTCTTAGATAGGTAGATAGATAGAGTACTTTATTCATCCCCAAGGGGAAATTACAGTGTTACAGCAGCAACTAAAACATTTAGACATTAATCACAACAGATACACTTCACACAAGACGACACATACACATACACACATATAGTCAAAAAAAATCCTATAAACAATATATAAAAGTAAAGAAAATATACATATACATGTGCAAGAATCCTACTGTGCTACTATGTATAAAAATAAAATAAATAGCATTAAAAGTGTATAAAGAGATGAGACTCTCCAGATGTGCAATTGGACAAATAGTCCAATGTGCAAGACTTGTGTTCCTGCCTCAACAGGAAAAAGTAAGTTTCCTCTCCCTGCCAAGGGGGGAATCATTGAACAGAGGTATTGCAGCCTCCTGAAGTCCACCACCATCTCCCTCGCTTTAGTCACATTAAGCATAAGGTGGTTTGCACCACACTATTCCACAAAGTGATCCACAAGTCCTCTGTACTCAGTCTCCTCTCCACCTCTGATACACCCCACAACAGCAGTGTCATCTGAGAATTTCTGCAGGTGGCAGAGAGTCTTGCCACATTGCATAACTGATAAATCTGCAAATGTGCCATATTTGAACAAGAAAATCAAAATAAGCCACAAAGTCAGTAAATGTGCAGTCATGTTTCAACGTGATTATGCATGTACAAGAGTTAACTGCTTAGGCACATTGCGCTGGGAGCAATATGAGTGCAGGCCAGTGGGGGACTGGGGAGGGGGGACAATCTGTACCCACAAACGTGGGGAAAGAACATGCTTCAGCACAAAAGAAAACAGCTGGGCCAAGTGTGCGTGTGCACTCAGTTATTTGAATATAGGTAGAATGTCAGATGACTTTCAATGCCTTATCTTGTCATTCGCTAATTGCTGTTTTTTTTTTTTGTTTTTTTTTATGTCTGTAACACCACCCTGACATCTTGTGTCTCCTGCAGGTGCTACTCTAGTATCGGGAAGGTCCAGGACGCCTTCATCTCCTATCGGCAATCCATAGACAAATCAGAGGCCAGTGCAGACACCTGGTGCTCTATAGGGTAAGAGTCAATTTGTTCAGGGCAGGTTGCAGGTACAGTCTCTTTTTATAGCATTACAAAGATGAATGCAAGCCCTTATTTTATGCTTACCCTTTTCCTAATTGTTTTCCAAATTAATCCCTCCATTCTACCCCTGACCTCCTGTTTTAAACTGTTATTCACACACCCTTATTGCCAATTCCATTACATGCCCAAAATCATGTTCATCTCTCCTCTATCCTCATCATCAAATAATCCTTATTTTCACCTCTATTCCCTCCCCATTTCTCCCTCTTTCCATATCTCAATCTCATATCTCCTACCTCCCCGATGTGGCTCCCCATCCTTTCCCCTCCCATCCCTACCTCCTCAGGGTTTTGTACCAGCAGCAGAACCAGCCCATGGATGCTCTGCAGGCATACATCTGCGCCGTACAGTTGGACCACAGCCATGCCGCCGCCTGGATGGACCTGGGCACGCTGTACGAGTCCTGCAACCAGCCGCACGACGCCATCAAGTGTTACATCAACGCCACACGCAGCAAGGGCTGCACCAACACCACTGCGCTGGCTCATCGCATCAAATGCCTCCAGGTGGGTGGAGATTGAGCAGCCTGTGTGGATCCAACTTGTTTTGCAACAGATGTGGTGCACCTGCAAAACTGCATAAGGACATATAGTGTTACTACATGGTTTTGGAGATCAATAAATAAGCTGCTGGCTGCCATATTTTTGTGCACTTAGTGGGTCACTCATCCACAGCGCAACTTAATAGTATCATTCAGGATCAATTTGGCATATTCAAAAACTGGTCCACCTGCGTAAAAGAATTAAGAAATGTATCCAGGTTTCTGTATCCGATACAGCGCCATCAAAACAATAAACAATTCCTGAGTCAGTTTGAGACATTCCTTATTGAAACTGCTTGCTTTTATTTATTGTTCACGCTGCTCCAAGGTTCAACCACTTGAACCAGTTTCACTAAAAGCCGTGGGCAGAGGGCAGGCAGGTAGACAGTGCCACAAAATTAGCATATAGCTGAAAAAGCTTCCTACCGGAGGCAGCAGAGGATGGGGTTTTTCACAGCATTCTCTGCCCCACCATCATCACACTCAATGCCTAATGCTGGCCTTTGTGCAGCCATAGCTGTGTTGTATGTGGTGTATGCCATGGGAATGCCAAGGACTTTTTCTGAATGCAGAAAAGTTAAATCTGGAGGCTGAAGTAAGAGTACAATCCAGCCATTTTAGGCTCACCTTTATACCACTTGTTCTTACCTCTTGCCTGGGTAACAAGTAGTCGTTAACCCTCATTGCATCCTTTTTAAGTCCGATTGATTTCATCCTGAAGCTAATAGATCCAAGGACCGGGGTCCCCATATCTAATATATCATCTATATTTTTGTCTAAGTAATGTCATTTTCCTTAACATATGCATGAAGGAGTATTACATTTCCACCAGTTGTGTTAGCATAAAATCATGGCATTAAGACAACCTCAGTGGTTTGTTTTAATGGAATTGTGATTGTGTTTGGGATTTCTGTTGCTGAATGTCATTTCAGATAGTAATGCCTCCTTGTGTGGGTTGATGCTGTACATGGCCTAGCCAGCCAAGACACAAGTTTACGTATCAGTTTCCAACTTAGCTTCTCTTGTGTTTTAACCTCTACCTATTTAACATTGCTGATCATTTCCTTGTTTTGAGCTCATCGTTTAATTCAGCAACAACAACAACAAAAATCTTTGTGTTTTTTTAAAATTTATTTTTAAAATTATTTTTATTTTTTTTCTTTTATTTTTTTTATTTTTTTTTTTTTTTGTTTTTCACATCGTTTTCCATTCCCCTAGGCTCAGTTGAGTAACCCCCAGCTCAGTAGCCTTCAGGGTAAAAGTAAAATGCTCCCTCTTATTGAGGAGGCATGGAGTCTACCAATCCCAGCTGAGCTTACCTCCAGGCAGGGAGGCCTGAGCAGTGCACCACAGCAGGTGAGAGACCAGATAGAGCAACTTACACCCTCTCCCCAACCCCCTTCCAACTTCCCTCCCTGTCTCCCTTTGAGTTTAAACTCAGACACAAAGGCACTCATTCAAATCAATGTACACACAGTATGGACAGCACATGCACTGTTTTACATGCTGCTGGGTAACACTTGAGCTTAGCATCACCTTCCACCACGATGCCTGAAGAAGCATAAAATGCTTCTGCTGAATATGAATGCCCCCACACTGAGATTGTCCTTGACCTCACTGGAAGCTTTCTGCTTCACTGCAAGAGAAATTAAACAAGTTATGCATCTATTTCAAATTTATTCTGCCTGTTTTCTGGCATCTATTCTCGAACAAGGAGCGGTCCAGCCAAGTGTTACCCACTCTCGCACTCCCTTCCTTTCCTCACAGCGTAGTAATCTCTCGACTTCACCCATCATGCTCCATTCAAATAAATCAAGAATGCTCAATCAACAAACCACTTGTGCAGGTTTTAGATCATTCTGTACCAATTTAATTTCTCCATCTTTTACTTACATATTTGATCTGTTGTAATATTCAAGAATACAATTAATTTAATCCCATTAAAATTGGGTAATTTTTTTAATCTGTTCTGTGGTAGTGTTTGGCAAAATGCTCAAAATCTGGAAGCGTAGTCGTTGGCCTTTTTGCCTTCTGACCCTGCCCCAGCGTGATCGGTGAAGTCGTGTTAGCCGTAGCCCATACCTAGGCTTCTCATTGGCTCTGTCTTTCTTCCTCCCCCTTCGGTAGTTGACCTTAGATGTCCTGCAGCTGCTCACTGAAGCCTCAGCAATGCCCCCTAGTGTTTCATTGCCACCTCTACTTATTCATACCCATCGAGCACTAGATGCAAGTAGTGTTCATGTTTGTGTGTGATCATTTTTGTCTTACTGACTTTCTAACAGCAAAATGTTTTGATTTATGAGCTTTGACTTGACTCTCAATTCTCTATAAGACCATTTAATTGTGAATTTGGAAATGCAGATGAATTGCTTCCAGATGTGGTTTCATGAATTTGCGTACAGGTATTTGACATTAAGAAAAAAATACAATAGAAAAAAGTAATGTACCATTTTGTTATTTACCTACCTTTGGTGCAAAATATGAAAAATTAAAATTTACTAAATATGTACTAAGATCTTGAAAATCTGGGAGAAATTCTCTTTCATGAAACACTTAAACAGAATGGAAAGGACTTGAAAGTACCTTCAGTCATTCAAGTTGTCTTTGAATATTGGTTTTAAGCCATTTACAACAAAACAGGCCAGTGTCAGTGCAGTCAAATGTTTTTACAGGCTCTCTTAGAGATGATTGTAAGACTGGTAACATTTTGCTATAAAGGTCAAGTTATGCTACTGTAAAATCTAAAATTGCATATTTCTCTTCTTAGTGCTATTTTGTCCTTTTAGATTGTTTTAGAATGATTTGCTGAGTGTTTGCAAAAATGTGTTCTTTCTCTCCAACATCATGGAGCGAGATGACTTTATGGTGCACTGAGAACTGCTTTTTAACTTAACAGCAGTGTCTCTTTAGTGTATTCATGACCAGGTTACTCAAGATAACCCATAGACTTTGTTGTGAGAAGTTTCTTCCAGATCACTGATCAGAAAGAATTGAGCATCCTCTTATGGATTAGGGGCAGGACTGTTGAACTGTCCTTAGTCTTTTGTTTATGAGTATCAGATATCTCCTGAAGTCAGCATCTAGATCGTTAAATAGTGCCACATGTGTTAGTGCATCTCAAAAAATTGAATTATCGTGAAAAAGTTCAAAAAGTAATTCAAAAAATTTAAACTGTATTCTATATTCATTGCATGTAGAGTGAAGTCTTTCAGGCATTCGTTTTAATATTGATGATTACGGT
>KV751369.1:1402881-1415926 GCA_001698575.1 Mola mola | reverse complement strand
CAAACTAGAACATCGTCCCGTCGAGGATCAATGACATCCTCTGCTGAAAGTGCTCAGGGGTTGATGCAATGCCAGAGGGTAGTCTGTTAAAAAAAGGGTCCAAAAGGATTTATGAATGAAGTTTATAGAGCAGATTCAGGGGACAGAGGGATTTGCCAAAATCCTCTGTTGGCATCCAGCTTTCTAAAGAACTTGGCCCCTGCTAGAGATCCCAATGTTTGCTCTACTGAAGGCAGCATGTATTTCTCTCATCACACGTCCTCATACAGGTTGGTGAGATCACAGCAGATTCGCACAGAGCCCTCCTTTGTTGGCACGGGAACCATGCCGGAGCACCAGTCCGTTGGTTCTTCAATTCTGGAGATGACGCCCATGTTCTACATTCTCTCAAGCTCTTCTTTTACTGCCGCCAGCAGAGGGATGGGAACCTGCCTGGGTGTTGCCAGGGAAAAGGGAATGGCATCTGGCCTAAGCCTGATCGTGTATGGCTGTTGCTTCATACCTAGACCCTCACAGAGTTTAGGAGTCCCTTCTAAGACTGATTTCTACACACTGTCTGCTCTGTATACCAGGTTGAGCTTCATGCTGGCTGCTCTGCTTAATAAGGCTGAGCGTAAGTCTTTTACCACATACACATGCTCCTGTATCATTTGCTCACCTCTGCACAGTGACTCCCTGTATTTGCCTAAAATTGAGAGTGGCATGCGACCTGGGCCAAACAGTGGTCTGTCAGCCTTGGCTAACTTTGTGTTGTGCCCTGAAATAATGTAGTATGTCTGAGCTGGTATAACTGAGACGTCAGCTCCTGTATCTATCTTGAACCTGACTTTATGGTCAGATAGACAAATCTACATACCGTGGTTTTAAGCCTGCATCCACTGACCCCAGGATAAGGATGGCTTGTCCTCACTAGTTTGTACAGCATGCACTGTTTTGGCTGATCTGCACACTTTGCCATATTGATTTCTCTTATCGCATGTGTTACAGACTGTGTCTTTAGTTGGGCACTGCCACTTGCCATGGCCTAGGGATTTCCCGCACCTGTATCATGTCTGATGATCAGGTGGTTTTTTTGGCTTTGCTGGAATGTGTTTTGGCTGAGGGGACTTTGGAGTGTGCTGTTTTTGTCTCCTGTGCCTGTCTGTCACTGCATCAAATTCATTCTTATTTTCTCCTCTGATGTCAGTTTGTTGTCTTTTTACTGTCTTGCCATGTTAACTGCTTTTTCTAACGTCAAGTCCTTGTCCAATTGCATTCTTTCAGATAGACTGTAGTGTCTCAATCCATCGATGAGTCCACAGTCTCACTTGCTTGCTTGCTGTCCTCTTTGGTTAAATCTGGCCCCACAGGATATCATCATCCTTGTCCTCCATGCAATAAATCAATGTATTCACCTGGTTAGCTTGTGAGCTGAGATGGAGGTTGCTGGCCAGTCTGAATCGTTCAAATCTTCAAAAACCACCTTTCCCTGTCCTAACGTTTAGAGAAATCAAAGGCCTCAGGTTGTTGGATGGTGAACGTTGCGCTCGGAGAAGCATTAGCTGCCGAATGGGAAGATTGTCCTTCTCGCCGGTCGCAGATTAGGCGACTTGAAACTCTTCTTTTACAGCTTTTTGCACTTACTCACTACCGCTGCCCAAACGTCTGACACCATGTTGAGGTTGTGTCATGGATAAAATATATTGCAGTCCAGTTATGAGAGAGATAATAAAGTTTCTTATTTAACTCCCATAACCTTGTTTCAGCTGTCAAGCATCCACTGTCTGCCCTCACTTCCTCTGAAGCTCTCGTATGTCTTCCCAATAGAAGCATAAAAGCATGCATGACAAAAGCAAGACAAAACATTAGCATGTGACAACTTGGGAAGAGAATGGTTTGGGGTGCTGGTTCAATTAACAGCTGTCATGTTGTTTTTTTGTTTTTTTTTTTTACTTTAATCACAATCCTTTTTAACCGTAACGACAGCTGCAACGTAAAGTAAAAGCAAATTTTTTCGGTATTGAAAAATTTTGCCGCTCAATCCATCATTTTGACAAACTATCCAATGTCTGCCTTTACGATACATAGTAATCATTCACGTCAAACAGAGTGCTTTCAGACCAGCTCAGACAGTTTGCTCAGTCCACACTTCTCACAAGCTATCACGGCTGCACATCTAAATTGTTTGCCGCTTTTTAATTAACTCATTTATGCACTTCACCATCTTTATTTTCATTTCAGCCACTCAAATTAAGTAGTTCCCTTCACATTTGTCTGCATCGTGCTCATCCACTGGAGCTTATTTGCCCGAGGTGCAACATATTTTTGGACTGTCTGAACGTGTTCTAATAGAATTTTGGTTAACAATCCAATTGCAACTGTAGAGAATAACATATTAAGTCCTGTTTTATGAAAAGCTTTGATTTTTTTTCATTTCATCTGTCTCTGAACTCCCCTTTTTCTAACAATCTAGTCTTGGTTTGCTTCATGGTGTAGTAAGATACACAACACCAGATACTGAGCTTTGGGAGATTTGCTTTTGTCTCCAGATATGATTAACTTTTACGAACACATGATATGACCCTTACAATTATACCATATGGGTTATCTCAAAAAGTAATTGTGCCACAAAACGTCAGCATATTATGTTAAACAAATTAATATTAAGCATACATACTCACGATATAATTATAACATGCAGAAAATTTACAAATTTGCACAGAACTGCCTTCCCCTCTCCAACTGCATCCAACACTACATACAACTGACCTATGATCCATCCCTCCAACTAAATCATGAATTTATTGAATAAAATCACCATGCTTAAAAAGGAGGAGGATTAATGTTAGAAGAGACTTTCTCCTTGGTATATGTACTGTTTGGATTGAGAGGCGCAGCCTTGACAATGAAAGGTACAAACTTCTAAAGAGTGGGACGGAAATACATTTTGATTTGTTTGTAGGCTTAAAACATCGTAATGGAAAAGCTGGAGTGATTATTAAAACCTTAGAGTATGAAATGATGGAAAGTCACTTTGTGCAATATGATCTTAATTGATTTTCATATTATGAACAAACAAATGTTTTGTGTCTTTGTATGTTGCCATACATTGAATGAGAAAACCCACATTTTTCTTATGTAATATAATATATGCAGTCCCTCCAAACTTCATCAGGACATACGCAACTAATGGACTGGCAGACAAAATCTCCAAAAGAATCATTTTGCAGGGGTTGCAACACTCCAAAAAATGTTACCAATTAACAGTGGTCCTGTTACAAGGTAAGCTACGCTATCCACTGTCTGCATTTTACAACTGCAGGGAACAACAGCAGATTCAGTCAGGCTTTATTATGCATCACAGCACAAAAACAGCAGTGGTTAAAATTAGAAATGACCTTTTAATTGCATCAGGCGAGGAACTTATTTCTTTATTTCTTCTGTTGGATATTGGTGTTGCATTTGACACCATTGATCATCAGATCCACATACAAAGACTGGGAAATTTAATTGTCTTAAAAGGACCTGCATTAAGATGGCTTAAATCATATTTATCAGACATATCAGTTTTTATACATGTCGAATGATGAATCATCCCTGTACATTAACCTTAGTTATGGAGTTCCACAGGGACGTGTACTTGGACCAATTCATATCTTGACAAGCTTATAGTGCCTTATTACCCAATAAGATCACTACACTCCCAAAATGCTGGCTTACTTGTACACTAGTTCTTTTAGTTCCTAGGATCCCCAAAATTAGTCTGGGAGGCAGAGCCTTCAGCGATCAGGCCTATATATAGTGTGCTGCTATAGGCCTAGACTGCCAAGGGAACTCCCACGATGCACTTAGCTCCTCTACCTCTTTCTTGTTCTCGCCTGATTCATATTCCAGTAATACATGTTACTGACTTCACCCTTCCCCTGAGTCCTTCTGCTTTCTTGTCTCGCAGGTTTCTGTGAGACGTGGATGAATTTCATATGTCTGTGGACTGCTGGCTGGTGAAGAGGGGGATCATGTGGCTCAGGATTGTAGATTGGGATCACACGGCACTGTTTTTCCAAGGAGGACAGGAGATCGTGTGACTTGGATCCTAGTCTGGATGGCCCAGCACCATCTTGATCCATGGACTGTAGTTGCTTCTGGATCAATAGATTACACACACCTCTGGATTTATAGATTTCATATTCTTTTGGTCTTTTGGAGTTTATATATTTTACCATGTAGTAGCAACATTATTAATACTTAATTGTCCTGTTATTGTGTTCCGTATATGTGACATCTATTGCCTGTCTGTCCATCCCAGGAAGAAGGATCCCTCCTCTGTGGTTCTTTTTGAGGTTTCTTATTTTTCCATGGTTAGGATTTTCCAAGTTTTGCACCCCCTGGTTCAAGGGTCTAAGGGCATAGTGTGTCACACCTGTACAGTATATAAAAGCCCTCTGAGACAATATGTAATTTGTGATTTATGGCTATACAAATAAAATGTGTCTGAAAGCAGGATGTGTGTGGTAGTAATACATGTAAAAAAAAATCACATGGACATGTCAACGAGGAGAAAAGTGATTTTCATCAACAACAGTGTTTAAGATACAAATTTGACCTTTGGTTAAAAACAGCAGAAAGTCTGTGCTAGTTGTTTTTGTAAGGGTCATTTCATTTAACCAATTGCAAATACTGAATATGCAAAATGATTAGATGTTTTGAAAGGAAAAATAATGTTTGTGGCTGCTTCAATTAAATTGTAGGTACTGTAGGTGCAGTATTTTTAGTGTTTGATTAGTTTTATCTGAAATATTTAGATGAAATTAATCCAATCCAACCCTTATTACATTATCTTATATATAATACTGCTGTGTCTAATTGGCTTTTCAAATTAAGATAACCCATGATCTCATGACAGGCCAGTCAAACATGACTTGTAATTTACTTCATAATTTTATTCATTTTTTTCCATTACTTGATAACATCAGTAAATAATAATCTATATCAAAGTGTTGCTACGTTATCAATACTGTAATATTATCATTGTTTTCTTACTTTAGCAGTGTCATACTCTTCAAATATGACATACCAGGAAATATCTCACTCTGCAAGAAAAGTTGACACTGATGCAGTTATTAGTATTTACTGTTTTCTTTAAACTCATCACCTCCCACAACATATTCATCTCTCTGCAGAGTATGAATTTTATGCACGTAGAAATATTTTTCTCTCTCCCTACGACGGTATGTGTGTGTGCATCTTTGTGTACAAGAGAAACGAACATGAACACATGGAGAGTGTGGGCGTCTTCTGGCAAAGGAAAACCACATTGCCTCCTTTTACAACAAAGGCAAGAAATGCTAGTACATCTCAGTACTACTCTGCCAGTAAGATTTACAGCATAAAACTGAAATTGTCATGAATCTGTCGCAAAGTCAGGCTAATTTCTGGTTATTAAAACAAATAGGGGGAAAGAAAAAACAGTGTGCAACACCTGTTGTCTTTGGGATTTCTACAAAATACCCCAAAATCTGAAGACTAAATAAAGATTTTCGGCACTTTGCAGCAATCAGCCAGTCTTAAGACAGCTCCACTGTTGTGTTCACTGCAGTTTCAGGATTTGTATTTTATCGGGTGAATTATCTGTATTGAGTGGGATCCTTGTTGAAGCGCAGGAATCACAGAACTTTGAAGGCCAGATCTTCAGCTAATCCTCTTTTATTGGAGCTCCTGCTCATCCAGAAAGACATTGTGTTGAACTTTCATATGCTTGTTTCCCTCGAGAGGGTGGACAAACAAAATTCGAACATTAGGCATTCTGGCACATAGACGCACACACACAAAATCACACACTCCCCGGCTGTTGAACGAGAGCAAAGTGAATCATTGTTCCAGACAATATCTTTGTCAAACACTCTGGCCTTGACGAATAGACATCGGCAGATTCGTAGAGCCATGGCAACAGTCAAGTGTGAATCCCGCTGATGACAAGAGTGTGTTTCTGCTTCACAGAAATTGGTTGGTTAATTTCTTCACACAGTCTGCTTCAATTGCTGAGAAAAAAAAAAAAAAAAGGGCAGTCAACGGAATGCAGACTGAGAAATTTAATTCCAATAAAAAAGTAAT
This sequence comes from Mola mola, assembly GCA_001698575.1. Taxonomy (NCBI): domain Eukaryota; kingdom Metazoa; phylum Chordata; class Actinopteri; order Tetraodontiformes; family Molidae; genus Mola; species Mola mola. The sequence continues at coordinate 1,409,836 of KV751369.1, read as the reverse complement.
CCATTGGTGGCAGAATTCGCTGAGAGAAAAAAAAAAAAAAAAAGTCACATTCAAGTTCTTAATGATGTTATCCAACCGAACCAAGCTGAAAATAACATTATATTCAATTTTTCAACATATTCTGATTTTACAGGCACTTTAAAGCACCCAAAAGATTAAATGGACAAAAGCAATATTTTGTTTATCCCATTTTAATTTGCCAGTCAGCAAGTTGTGAAGGATTAGGTTAAACTTTCAAACCCTGCCATTGCCTCTCAGACAGGGTGACCCACTCCGAGTATGTATTTGCATCTAAATTGCATATATTTACAATGCGGATGAAACACATCTAAGCTATTTGTTGTTCTTGATGATAATGACCGTATTTGTTTAATTCTCTTCTTCAGAAAAATGTAACATGGCAGCAAGTCTACCTGGGCAGCTCCCAGATGTTGTCCAGACGATGTCTTGAAAAGCAAAAAAAATTATGGATATTATAAATTTAATGTTAAAACATATCAGAAAAAATCTCAAATATGGAGAAATATAATACATTGGCACACAAACACGTACTGCACAGCACACACTGGCTCAGGAGCCGACAAAAGCTGAGCGTGGGTGGAAGTGGTGAAGGGGAGAAAAGGAGCAGGAGGAGGAGGAGGAGGAGGAGGAGGAGGAGGAAGCAGGTGATGAAGAAGAAAGGCTGCTCGGTTGTTTTCGGATCAGATTTGATGTCAGGAAGGGTTAAGCTGTGGCACATTACCCAACAAACCGGAAGAGTGGTACAGGGAAAATGAATGGTTTAGTTTATCGCATAAAGGACCTTAAATGAGGTTGGAATGATGGTGAAATGTTGCGAATGTGAAAGAAGTGTCTTGGCTTCGCTATGAAGTGTATCCTGATGATGATGATGCAAAACACGCAAGGAAAACCAAGCTTGCCGAGGCACCACGGAGTTTAAACGCGACACATTAGTTAAGCACGGCAGCAGCTTGAGATATAAAATATGCTGAGACAATGAAACGAAATGAAATTCCCACTTCCAACTTCCACAGGCAGGAAGCTACCTTCATTCCTGATGGCTGATGCTGATGAGCCATGAGCCAAATGAGGCTGAAATAATAGTGGAATGTAACCATTAATAGCTAAGGAGAAAGTACCATTCTTCAAATTTAACAGTGACAGTGAAATATTTGCAGTGACGTCTCGATGTCATCGATTACATTAATTGCGTCTAGTCATTGATTTGCATTGCGTACGCTGAAGCATCGCACTGTTTACATTCATGTCAAATGATGCCGGCTCCCGTAAAATGCAGAAAATGAAACTTCATCCAAAAAACGCTCAGACTAAGTCTTCCAAACTGTAGGCATTTCTAACAGAGACCTAATAAAATGGGGCTCTGCACCGTTTGAGAAACGGAAATGACCTACCCTAGCAGCACAACTGCTATGCATGAACACCAATAAAGAAAACATCCTGGGGCTCTCTTAACCCAAAATGCGGAGACAGTAGCACATTTAGAACAGTGAGTTATGTTAGATTGTTGGTTGGTATCAATGCCTGGGAGTTGTCACTGCGTGATTGTCTGTTGTGTTAAAACAAACTCAGCGTTACCTCAGGCTAGCAGGTGCTAATGGATAATATAGCAAAGTTACTGCTTTTGATCACGTTTGCACGTTGTAGGCAGTTTGTCTATGCACATTTAGACTAGGGGTCGGAAATTAATTGGATTTTAATTTTGTTTACACTTAAGGACTTCAACAAACATGAATCAAACAAGCTTGAATCAATACGACGGACATAGAGAGTTTGTTAATGAGACACTAAGAGGAGATGAAAGTCGTAACAACTTATGGAAACTTTCACATAGCGAGGTGCACGAGTATCCCTGGTGGAGAAGGCTCGCAGAATAGGCTTAACAATCCCAAACAATTCGTAGTCTGGTCGTCACTCCTGAACGCACCTCGGCGTCTCTCTCTTTTTTGGACTGTTTGTGTACGTGCTTTACAGTTGTATTTTGGCCTATTTCAAGTTCAATGAAATCTGATGTTAAAAAGGCTGATTTTTATCATTTTTAAAAAAAGACCAATAAATGAATGTTGTTTTGAAAGTTACTAATTGTTTTGAATGATTGTGAACATAATATTGACAAAAATAATCATGATTGGTATTTTTGCCATAAATGAGCAGGCCCAATATAGATGTATAAACAACATAGATTTTCATTAATATTACGCTGCAAGGTGTAAACAACCTTTTACAGATAAATAATAGCATTTTAGAGTACAATTTGTACTATCCACTAAAGTAAATACATTAAGTGGGGTAAATGTAAAAGTATGGTAAATGATAAAAACAAATAAATGAAAGTTATGTTTATTATTTGTTGGTAAGTTAACCAAAGGATTACAGAGATAAACAGAAAATAATTGTTGGATTAATTGAAAAAATAGTAGGATTAATCAACTAATCGAAAAAAAATAGAATATAGATAAAAATTGAATTTTTTTTGTTACGTTAAAGCAATACTTTACCCCTGACTCCTGTTCATATAAGCCGAGAAATGGACTGCGCCACTTTGCCTCTGCAGCCCACATTGTGGTCAAAGATGGGACCATGATGTCACAAGAAAATTGTATGCCAGCTATTTCGATATTTAATGCCTCTGCCTACCTCCAAATGTTACGGAAGGATTTGAAAAAATTTCAGGAGAGATTAATGGCCTATGGAATGATTAGGATATTATTTATTTAGGATTTGTAGGATTTTTCAAACCAATTTTGTCTTCTATGGCACTTCACAGTCTGTGTTACATGCATCTACATCATAAACAGAAGGAACCTGAACCCAAACGATCCCTCTCATGTTCACGTCCCCAACAGATGCTCCACTAGAACAGAAAGTACAGAAATCGACTGTAATGTTTTTTTAAATAATTATTAATCATATATATCATTATGGCCAATTTTTTTCTTGCCTTTGACAGCTTTTCTTCACTCTTTTTTTCCCTTGTGTGACTGAGCGAGAGGGATAAGTGATGAAAAAAAAATGGAGAGAGAAATATAAAGGAAGGGATGGATGGGGAGCAAATGACTGGCAAACCTGTGAAAAGATCGGCACTAATATGAATAAACATGAACAGCTCAGCCCACGCTGATCTCTCCTCTTTACTTCTCTTGAATACATATAAATATGTCCGTGTACGCACTCAGTCTAATCTCTCTCAATCAGTGCGTGATTTCATAAATGCTTAATTGAGATTATGCGCTAACACTCAAGCCACATTGAACAGGTAAATTGGAAAATCAAATGTCCTGTTGTGACTTCGGTCTGCATGAATCAGTAAAACATGTTTGCCTAACAAAGCCTGAGTCGACAGGTTAGTAAGCTAACTTTCTAAACTAAAAGTCATGAACAATTAGCAGGCAGCTGCAGACCAGCAGCTGTTTCTCTTGTTCATATCTATTGTGATAGAAGGACAAGGCATTGCTGTTTCATCATATGGATGGAAAATGTCCTCTGTGGTGATTTGTGGCTCTATTTTTTACTTGCAAGATATCCAACATCTTGTCGATTCGCCCATGCTCACTCCCAGCAAGCCCTTTGTCCTCTGTGCGACAAATGAGGAGCAATCATACAGCACATGAGAAAAAAATACAACAATGTGTCTGGTAATATGGAGTAGAAACTCTGCCTACAGTGACAAGTTTATCAGACCTTGAGGCTGAACTCCATACTGGAGCAATTTTCAAAAAAAGATGTATTTTGTGAAATTTTCCAGCCTGAGGTTGAAATAACCTCATAGAGTCAACTGAAAGACTCAAAATCACACACTTTTCCTACTTGCACGCACACACAAATATACAATAGCTGTGGGGGTTTAGACATTATACACTGAATGCTTAAATCCTGAATCCATCAGTTTTAGTCCTTTTTACAACATTATTATGAAATAAAAGCAAAAAAAAAAAAATCAATACAGTGTTCAGGCCAGTATTGAATTTTTTTTTTTTATATAACTGCCTAAATTAGGGGTTGCGGTGTACGCTTCCTCGTTTTTTTGAGTATCAAGGTCAACTGTGAATTTGGCTTTCAAGATTTAGATAAAAACACATAAAGACACACACACGCACAAGCTCACAAGCACACACTTCTCTTTTGTAAATTCGGATCATCTCCCATCAAGCGCTGCAGTTGCTACGGCAACGGCTGGAGAGCAGTCATAGGTGGGTGGCGATGCCCGGCAGCAAGCCGTCTGGAGGGTTCTCATTGGCCTTTCTACGGTTTCCCACAATCCTTTGCTGTGGTGCCCGCTCCAGCATCGATCCCTCTCTGAATGTGACCTGATGAAGAGGTTGGGAAGGAGGTCAAAGAGAAGGTGGATGCTGTGTATGTGAGAGAGAAGAACATCATGGGAACGCTTCTTTTGTCAAATTTCCAGGCTGACATAATGCAGTTGTGCATTCTGTAATTACTGGTAAGTTTTACGGGGTAAGACGGATGCAAATGAAGTTTAGAAAGAGAGGAACAAAAAGTTAAAACTCTTTTCTCTTGATATTCAATATCATAATAATATTCATAATATTCGTGATTTTTCTGTCTCAGTACCCGAAACGGGTCGGGTACTGAGAAGCGATCCAATGGGCCATGTGCTCAGTGGCATATTGGTATACCTCGATCTTTCACAGCTGCCCTATGATTTCCGTTACAAGATGGATTTCTTTTAATATTGTGACGGTTCCATGTGTTTATGGTGGTATCATTTGAATTGACAGGCTAATAATAAGCCAAATGCAATGGCAGGGTTAGCCTCAGATATCTGCCACTCACTAATACTGGCTAATACACTCATGATATTAAAGGGGAAAAAAAAAAAAACAAACCTTTGCGTTCATTTTCCAACACTGCTGACGAGCAGCCAACCCCAGTAACTGTGTAAGTGACAAATTGGTTCGTATTTGTATGTCCTTCATGTCTATCAGTGTCTGGATTCAACCTTGTCATCTTTGCTCTTTGTGCGTGTTGTCAAACTGATGGAAACGCTTGTCATGTTTGCATGCGTTTTCATACAATGTAGTGTTTTGAGCTCTCTCGGCCACTGTACTGGTCTACTGTTTTCCAGCCGATGGAAGAGTGGAGGGTTGATAGCCCCAAAGTGGCGGTAGTAACCCTGCCAAAATTAAAGTTGAGACAGACGTAATGTTTTGATGTGTTAATGAACCGGACTGGATGGAAACTCAATACTGACTCTTGACTCAGGTTATGGATGCTTTGATGGTCAATAAAAACGGAGACGTTATCAGATTTGGGAAACCGAGGACCCAATTGTACAGAGTCACACAGGGGGGCTTTCTAAATCAGTAGTCGTTTTAATGACAAGGTCAAACCGGGAATTAAAACTATGCAAAGGTACAGACAAGGATTAGACAAACTCAGTAATCGGAACGTGGAACAAAGATCGGACACAAGGAGACTTACGTGGAATATACACTGGACTGCTCACTAGAAAGACAAGACAATCTGGCACAGGAGGAAGGGAACACAGGGGTTAAATACACGAGGGAGAGGTAGACAATTGGACACAGGTGGGACACATTAGGGAGAGGGTGTAATCAAACACACCTGAGGGACAAGACTAGACAGGAAGTGGGGAATAGACATGTAGGGGTTTCAAAACAAGGGGGGAAACACTAACTGACCCTAACAGACAGACACTTGACACTAGCGGACCCTGACAGACATGAGTCACCTCAGACTAGTAGGCAACATACTGAAAATATCATTATGCTGTGTCGTTGGTTATCCAAATAAAAGTAATCGCCCTAAACCGAAATCCTCCATGCTTCTGGGGTCCATCTTCATCCCAATTTAGGGTAAAATCATTATCTAACAGTCCCTGTAGCCTCAAATCTCCCCCAACATACCTTCAATACATATTTCCAACTGCGACCATCATCAGGGTCCCTCAGTTTTGGAACGACATCTGAGGAGATAAGGATAGCAGATTCTTCTGTTAAATTGCTCCTCAGTTATGTGATTTATGTTTTATTGTCTTTATTTTCTTTTAACTTTTACTTATCAGTTCTATTATTCCTTTAATTCCCCTTTAATTTAGGTTTTTTTCTTGTTATTATTTTATTATTTTTTTGGTCTTCTTTATATGCCTTTATTTTGGCATTCTGTCATATTACTACTTTTGTGAGTTTACCTGTTCTTCCTATTGGTATTATTATTGTTGTTGTTGTTGTTATATTCGTACGTCTCTTTTTTTTAAAAATTTATCTAAATCTAAATAATTTTACATAATATTACATTAAGTAGCACTCCATAAAAAAGGGCTCGAGACTATAAAGTGCAACTATTAGATAAAATCTCATTAGAAGCAGCCTTAAGTCAGTTATTACCTTTATAATTAAGAGCGATTGCAGCCACGTCTTCTATTTTTTCAAGGCTGTTATGTAAGCAATTCACCACTTGTAACTAGACAGTGCCTTTTCTATTGAATCGAACCCTTTCCTCTGTTTCTGTTTTACCGTGTGGACTTTTCCTCAAACTAAATTTGTTCGTGGCTTGGTGGTCCACAGATGGACGCTTTCCGCTTCTTTAACAAAATAACACGCCACAGGCCACATATGTGGCAGAGAGACACACGCTTTTAGCTTATTATCCTGTGCTTTCACTGCCTGCATATTGTGTTTCTCTGGTAACCCTAACCCAGGAAACAAATTCAGTGTTATACTTTATTCAATATAATGTCTCCAGTGATTTCCAGGTGATATTTAGACTGCTGAGTCGCAACATATTTTCTATGATCTCCAGCGCTTAGCGAGTAAGACCTAAAAGGCATCGAAGACATTTCCTTGAATGTATTTTTGTTCTGCCTGGTTTCCCACGGTGGGGTGTATGACCGGTGTCCAGTTTCAGGTAGCTCAGCTGTTCCCAGAACGTGAGGGGTCGGGAACGCTTAGAGCCA
>KV751369.1:1380370-1399242 GCA_001698575.1 Mola mola | reverse complement strand
GCTGTAGCACACATGTAGAATCCAGTAGTCTTCCTCCCTCTAGTGTCTGTTTTCCCTTATTGTGTTTATGCATTTTGATTTTATTAGGCTTTAGGTTTGGGGATTTATGCCAAAGCTTCATTCGCTGGAAGTAAATAGAATTTAGTTGTGTCGTGCATCGAAAAAAAAAGAATTTATTGGCTTTGTTAATCTGCACAAATAACAACTTTTTGCATTTATAGGAAAGAATTGAATTGGATTTTATACAAACTAAACAAATGGACTTAGTTCATAAGGCCCCTCATCAAAATAAAATAACAACTTCAATGAGATATGATAAGTAAAGAAACAAAACAAGTCCGTCATCGTTCCGTCTTGGCAAGAATCTGGCGATGCGATACATCAATACATCAAGATACTGCGGATACAATTCAATATATTGTGATATACAGGGAAGCTTTATGAAATGCAGTTTCTCTACTATATGCATATAATCTGACTAAAATGACCTTATTTTTTGTAATAGAACAGTGGGATATCAACATTAACAACAAGATGAACCTGGACCTTTGTTTACTAAACATAATAAAACAGTACAACACAACACATTTTGACACTATCAGTAGGTCATACAGTAGTACTAGCCCGCTACTTCAATATGAAGGGAATGTGGAAGGCAGCGTATAGCCCAAGTTAAATGGAAGAGCTCATTTTGGTATGCCAACATATGTTAATTAGCACTTACTAATAAATGTTTATTCTTAATGAGGATATACCGAGACTTTAAACATGAACAGGAAACATGAATGTGTATCAGCTATTTAAAAGCAAAGGTTTCTATATGACAGAGAATTTGAATGACAATGTTTGCTGTGCTGCGTTGAAAGGTATTTTATATCCACCACCATTGGAGGGCACTGTATATCTTCATAACTCCCATCTTTCCTCTGTGAGCACCGGCTCTCTTTTTTTGTCTGTCACTCATGAATATCTCTTTGTTGATCAAATTAAGCTCCTGCTCTTCACTGGGAAATACTTAATAGGCTGTTTTCTTGAGCCAACTCCCCGCAGGTAGCTTCCAAATGCAAACCAGCAGCAACGCTTAAAACAAAGGCACCATACATCAAAATCGCTGCCACATGGATCTTACATTGGAACATGGGTCTCCTCAATCAGGTGCGGTAATGAAGAAACTGTTTCTGTGGTCATGGTTCACACTTATTGCATTGTTGTCATGGTATTCTCAGTTTTGAACCAGCCACAAGCTGCACCTCAGTCATTTTAATTCACCCCAGGCACATACAGTCCTGAGCCAGGAGGGTTTGCAGAAGCTTTGCTGCTGACACTCACCCCAGCATTGATGCTAATAGGGACTGATGGTGTTGTAATGTTCCTCATTTACTCTCTAACTGCCTTCCCCAGATGTCAGAGTAGCGTCTTCATGAGTGGTGATTATCAATACCTAAGCAACTGGCAATTCAATGTTGGATTTTAACACAAGAAGCAACAGCTAATCCTTTTCTTGGTACAGTATGTCATTTTCCACTCAATTGCTGCTTTTTTTCTGAACCAGAACAGGATGCCCTGGACTGGAAGAAGTGCAATAAATGCATGTGTCAAGCTGCGCTACTTTGCAGATTTTTCAAAGCTGATGATGCCAATTTGATCTCAATGGCTGCCGGATGAATAGCATGCCACTTTTAAGGTCATCTCCCACATTTTAAAGACCATCATGAAAATAATATTTTCGACCTTTTTAATATGTCCATATAGACTTTTCTTTAAATGTAGGACATACATCAGGACTGAAAGAGGAAGTCTGTGTCATGGCTGACGATTTCTGCTTTTATTCTGTAAGCGATCAATGACAGGTCTCCAGAAACACAAATTCTAATAGCCCCGGCCTTCTACATAGTAAACATAAGGAAACGATCCTGACTACTCACAATGGTGTGGTTTAGGCTGGGGAAACGAAACTTACCTTTACCACTCGGATACATCAGCTTGGCCTTGTACAAGTAGCTCTTCTAGCGTGGTTCAAACGTGTACGGCTAACGTGCCTCTGCATCCGATTGCGCCGCAAGTGACAATGAGAAAATGTTGATTGCTGAGACGCTGTGATGAGAATAGTTTACGAGAATAGGCTGTACTACGTCACCTTACCTTGTTTTCTGTATTGCATTTGAGCCAAACAATTAATGATACGAGCCTACTTACCGATCACACGTGAAATGACTTGAAACGTCAGTTTGGAGAAACCAGGATGCTGATGCTATCAAGCAGAGACTGAATATTTATCTAGCTGCATGTATATTTGTTTTCTTTAATTTAACCTTAACAGGTTGCTTGAGGGCAGAATCTTTATTTACATCTTACATCTTTATTAACTGTCTGGGAGAGAGGCTGCAGGGATGGTTGGTACAGTGCTGTATGATACTGTAGGCTAGTGAACAGCGACACAGCCAGGGGCTCGGTATCCCGGGGCGACGGCACTCTTTCTTTTAACACTATTAGGAATTTAGTCAAATGTGCCCGGAGAGTGGAACTTAATTCCCATCACCTTTTGTTAAAGATTGTAGTTGGGAATCTGAATTTAAAAAAACAAACAAACACTTGCCTTGACCATCATTCAAACTGAAACATATTTGGTCAAGTTGACTTTTTTGATTGGAAACATGTTACATGTTATTTGTTGTCATGCCTCTGCCAAGATACCATGTAATTTGTGTGCAGAGACATCTGTCTTAATGCTACTGAAAGTACGTTACAGGCCTGGAATCAAAAGAACACTTGGGATTTTGTGAGGTTCCGATTTCATGCAGGCTTGGAGAAGAACAGACCACACGACCCAGCCATGGTATCAGTTTGTGGCCTGTTAGAGACCCAGGAGAATCCAAGAAAACGCCTGTTAAAGTCAACAATGAAGGCCATCTACTGCATACATACGAGTATGGGGTAGATGGCCTTTTGTTACGGGCCATTCGATCTCTGTATTGTCGGAGTCAGAGCTTGGTTTGCATTGCCGGCAGTAAGTCAGACCCGTTCCCAGTCAGATTTGGTCTTTGCCAAGGTTACCGTTTGTCACCGGTTCTGTTCATAATCTTTATGGACAGAATTTCTAGGCACAGCCAAGTGGCGGAGGGAGTCAAGTTCGGTGGCCTCCGGATTCCATCTCTGCTATTTGCAGATGACGTGGTCCTGTTGGCCTCATCAAACAGTGACCTCCAGCTCTCACTGGGATGGTTTAGAGCTGAGGACCAGCACCTCTAAACCTGTGGCCATGGTTCTCAGCCAGAAAAGGGTGGATTGCCCACTCCGGGTCGGGGGAGAATCGCTTCCCCAAGTGGAGGAGTTCAAGTATCTCGGGGTCTTGTTCACGAGTGAGGGGAAAATGGAGCGGGAGATTGACAGATGGATTGGGGCAGCGTCAGCAGTGATGCGGACGCTGAAACGGTCTGTTGTGGTTAAGAGAGAGCTGAGCCAGAAGGCAAAGATTTCAAATTACAGGTCAATCTACGTCCCAACTCTCACCTATGGTCATGAGCTCTGGGTAGTGACCGAAAGAATGAGATCGCGAATACAAGCGGCCGAAATGAGCTTCCTTCGCAGGGTGGCTGGGCTCAGCCTTAGAGATAGGGTGAGGAGCACGGACATCCGGGAGAGGCTCAGAGTAGAGCCGCTCGCTGCTCCTCCGTGTTGAGAGGAGCCAGTTGAGGTGGTTCGGGCATCTGGTCAGGATGCCTCCTGGATGTCTCCCTGGGGAGGTGTTTTGGGCATGCCCATCTGGGTGGAGACCCTGGGGCAGACCAAGGACACGCTGGAGAGATTATATCTCTCGGCTGGCTTGGGAACGTCTTGGTGTCCCCCCGGAGGAGTTGGTGGAAGTGGCCTGAGAGAGGAAAGTCTGGATCTCGCTTCTCAAACTGTTGCCCCCATGACCCGGACCTGGATAAGCGTCAGAAAACAAAACGAAACGAAACGAAGTCACCCATGAAAAACTGGGTGACCTGGGCCAGAGCCACAGCACTGTAGGCCTCCAACAGCAACTTGGCTGGCTTGGAGGGGAAAACACTTCAAACCCACAACCATAAAAGTCGAGATTCTCACACAATATGACAGCGCAAATGTAAACACAACCCTGATGAAACATGTCCTCATCAAAAGCACACATTAACCGCATCTCGAGTGTCCTGTCTTCATTGCCAGAGAAAAAGATGGCAATTATGAAACTGGAGTTGTGTTAGTGGAGTGCTGAAAGTAACATTTGCAAATTTGTCCAGAATGAGTGACTCAGATCAAAGATATAAAAAAAAAAAATCGACAAACTGAAGTTTACATGATGGGTAAATAGAAGTTAAGGAATACCGATGTAGCGTTTACTGTTTTGCTCATCTTTTACTCATCTGCTCTGAGTCATTTACACGAGTAAAGTGAAAATTTGGGAGCGTTACTCTCTGTTGGTAACACAGGATATTCAAATGGGAATGTTTGTCAGAGCTTTCAGAAAGCTTGGTGAACCTAAGAGTGGGTGGATCAGTAAGTGATTAAGCTCTGCATGTTGCATCTCCGCGCAGAAGTGAACAAAAGGACACAATCCTATTGCTATAGTCAAATTTAGATAGTCTCGGTCAAATATTACTTCAGTACCAATGGAAACAGGTCACTCATATTTTTAATTGACTTTAAGCAGCAATTTGCAAGATGTTGAGTTGTCAAAGATACTTTGTTGGTAACTTGAGATACCTTACCAGCCAAACCCACCCTTTTCTGTAAATCCCTAGTGAAGGTACAATATTTGACGACATGAGAATGAGACTCAGTGATCAACTAAGTTGTATATTATGGCTTTAAAGAAACAGGTCATAGGGGACGCATGGGGATAAGAGCACATCCTGTCTGAACTGCAGAAACTGGATTTATATGCCACAAAATAAAGTATATAGAGAGAGCAGAAAAAGGAATTTAAATCACTTGTTTTTATAATGTGATGTTGACAGAATGAAAACGGCAGAACACAACTGTGATGTCAGTGCAGCACCCAGACAGTCTACAGTGTGACACATTCTAGAGTTATTTTGTAATTTGCCTTCAACAGTGGACAGTTACAAGCACAAAGAGTAAACTTGCAGAACTATTATGAAGTTTATTGTGAGTATTTTGTATACAATATCACTTGTTGACTGAGTGCAGCTGAGATCTGCAGTAAAAAAAAAAAAAAAAGCTTGTTATGATTTGCCAGCTTGTTTATTAGCAGGATTACAAAAAATATACTGGATGGATTGAAACCATTCCATTTTGGTTTCTATATTTCATTTCCCTCAGCAATTTGGGGTTCAGTGCTCAAGGGCACTTCAACATGTTAATGGCAGGGTCTGGGATCACTGGACAACCGCTCTACCATCTGACCCGCAGCCACAAGAGAAAGACATGGAGTGTATTTTTCTATGTCATATGTCACCACCAACCACAGCACAGTTACACTATTACAAGCACAGCAAAGACACATATAATAAATGACCGATACGAATGAAACTACTCACTTAAACGTGGTGCTACGAGTTTGACTCTTCGACAAGCTTTTTGCTTGGATGGAGTGTTAGTTCAGAAAAAAGCGATGATATTCAACATCTGTTCTTGATGTCACCGTACTTGTAGGATTTTTTTAATTTTTTTTTTTTTTTTAACAGTACTTTTAGGGTGCTTTCAGAGTTTTAGGTTAGTATCATATTGTAGGTTGAAAATTATATTTGTAAACCATGCATGCTATTTAATGTCTGGGCCACTACTTAAATAAGTGGCTTATTGCGGAGTCCCCTTTCACGCATATTTATTTATGCTGACTCATGATTGTTTCTGCATTTTAAAGTGATTTTGTGCATAGATTGAGCCAATAGTTAATATTAGCTGCAGGTTGTCCATGACATTTATCATTAACTACCCTATTTTTAAAAATCATTCAATTCTTAGATGAATGTGCATATCTTGTGTATTTATACATGATTCCATATGTTCGCAGCTCTACCCGTGCATGTCTGTTTGCTGTCAGTCGGTCATGTGAGCACATTGTTTTGGGCTCTCAGGCTCAAACAGCTGGATATTGTTAAGAGTCGGGCCTGCATTGCAGCAGTGTCATGGGAGGAGAGAGTGGGTCGGACCGAGCTGCCTGCAGTGTGTGTCTTTGTGTGGGTTACTGGGTCTCATAAACCATGAACTTGGCCTACATTCAGCAGCGCACCAATAAGAAAAAAATAAAAAGAAATAATAGCTGCTAACTAATGTGGCCTGGTGTTTGCTCAGGACACGTGCACAGGCACACACACAGGCACACTAGTAGCTCTTTGGTCTGTTATCAACAGCGGCAGGCCTGCCAGACCATGATTGATCTACTTTTAAGGAATACACCAAAGCTGAGTAAAGTGGCTTGTTGTGTTGAGTTTAATAGCTAGAATCTGGTTAATCTCATGCAGATAAATTCCCATTTTTTTTTAGCAGTTTTTAAATCTTTTTACAAGGACAGATAAAACTGAAAAAGGGAGCGCTGGGATTTGCTTTGAAGTTACAGGGCTTGTAAAAATGGAAATAAATGTAAATTCGTTAAGTGTCTAATTTAGGAGGTTAGAATCTTTTCAATCTCTGTGCATTTGGGTTATAGCCGTCCTCTACTCAAACCGGCTAGAGACAAAGATCAAAATCACATTGCATGTGTGGCTGATGTGTTTATTTTTTAGGGAGGAGAGGACCAGCGAATGTTTGCTTAGAGGTCAGAAACAGCCAGGATGTGATGTTCTGTTCAGCACAGCAGCAAACTGGGTCAGATCAGCATGTCCCTTTTTCTATTTTCTACACCAATTGAAGGAATTCATCAGGCAGTTCAAACTAACCCCTACAATCAACAGCTTAGGTTTAATTTGTGTGAACAATGCATCCAACTTTTCTCCCTGCTCCTTTCTGTCCTCTTTGCGTGGCTACCTTCTGTCAGGCTTCACAGGCCTTTTATAGAGTACCCAGATACTGCATGATGTAGTAACACTGCAGGTGATGCAGCTGAAGGGATGACTCTCCACTACTACACTAATTTGGTGCCTCTGTTTGGATGAACTGCGATTACTTTTTTTTTTTGCTGATATACATCATCCTCAGAGAAACTTTGGTGAGAGCCTGTAGCACCACCACGAGGTTAATATATATTCTTTTTTATGGAAATGCCTTGACTACCATGCCATTAGTTACAGATTTCCGTACTCCCTTCAGAATGAAGGTCAATAACCATGGTGATCCCTTTCAAACTTGCTTCTTGACAAGGTTTTGTAGTTTTGTTTATGACCAAACTGACGATATCAGGTTCAGTCGAACACAAAAATGGTTTTCCTCAGGATTACGATGCCGTGACCCACTGTACTCAGTAGGCTGAGTCACATACTGTAGATATAAAAGCGTAGATACTGCATTCTAGGTCTGATATGCATCTGTGCAGGTGCCATATTGGGGTGGTCAACAGTCACAGTACAATCAGAGTACAGAGAAATTTGGGGAAATGCTGTTGGCATGTGCAGCGTTTCTGTACAAGTAGATAAAAAAGTCAAAACAGGCAAAACAGGATAACTTTTCATAAGTAGTACAGTGGCACCCAACTCTCCTCTCCCCTCCGGGGTTAGGAGTGGGGTTCAATGTCTCCTACACGGAGAGGGGAGAGGAGAGTTGGGTACCCGGAGGAGGCGCGTGGTGCTACGGTGTGCCAATTAAATCACTTCAAGTAACTTAAATGAATTCCATCGAGGAATCACCATCATGTTCACTTTCCAAAAGTCAACTTTGTAGTGAAATTTGCATCTCTCAATAAACATGTATTGGTGTACTGGAGGAGCTTGACCTCCCCAATATGGCTCCTGCAGAGTCACATTGCAGCGAGCATGAAGCTGCTGTACCTCAGAAGATTATGCGCAAATGTTAGCATGCTAATAAAGCAAATTCAAATACATGTAACATTGCTGCGCTGGAATTGCTAGTATGTCAACATTAGCATTTTGTTCAAAAACAAAAATAAGCCTACTTGCGGTACAGCTAGCGTGATTGCAGACAGTGCTCAAAACCTGTCAGGGTTGTTTTCTTACAGGAAAAAAAACCATTAAATCTCCTGGGCACATTAAGGAATAGCAAAGTGTATTAAAGATTTGTGTTAATAATGCTTTGTATCTTACTGGGTAGAACATATCCAGCCACCCACTTCACTAGCAAAACCTCCACTCTCGTTCATCAGGGCGAAAGTTTGGGGTCACGGAGGCCTACAGTTTTCTTTGAGGAAGTTGAGAGACAAACAGAGCCTTTGGGTTAGACCATGGAAATCACGCAGCCTTTGGAAGGCGGAATTCACTGGGGAGATATTATTAAATGAGCTCTTAATGATGGATGGGGCTGTTGAGGAGCTAACAGCAGATGTTAATGATGGTGATTACAAGGCCTCTGTCACATCACATTCCTCCAGCACAAAGAGATTTCGCGTCATGGGAGAGAAACGCAGGTGGAGATCCACTTAAAAACGTGTGGCCTCACCAGAGTTGATGATTTTTGGAAATTGCTATCACTAGGTATTACAGTTAATTTGACAATTATATTTTTGGCTAAATAAATTCGACATGTTGCACATGTTGCAGGGATTATGTCCAATATTATTAGCAACACTGACCCCATTTGCAGTGCTGTTTGCCCCTCACGGAAAGTTCATGCTGGGAGTTTCCAGTCAAGACCGAATGGCCCGACTACAAGCTTGGCGGACGGCTGCCTCATGTGGTTTCTAGCTCCTTTTTGCAGTCGTGCCCACATTGCTGACCTACAAACGTGTGTGAAATTTACGCGCGCTGTGAATGTGACCTACTGTGAGAGGTGGAAATGTTTGCTTTGCCAGATTTAGCTCCATTATAAAGGATTGTGGATTTATACGTGTCGTACAAACGTGTAGCCTTTTGTCTGGGTAGAGTCAATAAGTGCTACTAAGGAATGATTGTTTTTGCACTCTTCAATGGGGCGGCAGCATTTTGCTTCTTGTTCACATCTTTAAATCTAGCTTGTCTTACTGAGTGTTTACAACACATGCAGTGTAAACCCCAAGTCAATGTTCTGAGCTACTCTACTCTCCTGCATGACATCAGAAAATGACCATTATTCAAACACACTCGCTGACTCAACAAACAGGGGTGTCCTTAGTTAAGGGTTGTTTTTGGGAAATCTGGGTCTGCAGGGGTCACCTATTTGTGTTCTCTCTGGAGAGTAAGCCAGGAATGACTTTCCACCCCGAAACCCGGCGCTGCACTCCTGCTGTGCGACAACGTCCGCCCGACCAAAGTCAACATAGCCCACGGTGCGAGTGTAACTAAAGGAGGAACGAGAGGGAGCGCTGGACTAACGTGACACAATGCTCAGAATAGAGCTTTGTAAGCATAATGGCTTCATTCATTCATTCTGTCATTCACACATGCATTTATGTTTTTTTGACCTGCTTGGGTTGCTAGATTTTGGGTGTTTCCCTGCAGAAAAGTTTCCATAACTTGGTTGAAAATACGTTTGTGATTGTTGAAACTTTGCTGGCGCTCATTGTGTTATTCATCTGGCAGCTGAGAACAAAAACAAACCCATGAGCCTGCCTTACACACAGGTACTCCCAATCAGGTTTTTTTTTTTCCCCCCTGTGAGGCCTGACAGTTGCAGGACAACAGGACAGTGGAGAAAAATAGATTTATCACTGCTTGGCACTCAGCAAACTATGATTATTAATCCACATGCGGTATATGATTGTATACGTACCTGTATGGCCAGTGATGAGGCATTGTTCACCACAATAAGGCTACTCAGAACCCCTCTGCATTGCCAAAGGGAAAACCTCAAGTCAAGTTGAAAAAAGTGTCCAACATGGTCAATTTCAGGCGTATTTGTTCCTCTGAGGTAAGCTTGTCACTGCCGGTGTTGTGTGGCAAGAAGTCAGGCAGTGATATTTTTTGGGAAGGTTAGATGACTCCCACTTTTCCTTGTGTTGTTTTTGCTCTTTTCCGGCTCATTTCACACACTGACAGCCTGTGCTCGAGAGGAGAGGGTGAGTGAGTGTAGCATGATGGTGGTTTACCATTAAGGGTGAGTGTGTTTATACACCTTCATTTGCGTATGTAGTTAACAGTGCACTCTGGAGTGTTTATGCAGCCACTTCTGTGTGTGCGTGTGTGTATGTCTAAAAAGCTTGGATGTGAACTAGAGTGGGAGTATGAGTAAATGAATATGTTTAGGTCTGCCTGGCTGTAGGCTTATCAATGGGTATTTACATACTTACATATATTTATATACATGTCACTGCATATTTCACCATCATCATATATTTTAAATCCATATTGTACCTGTTTTTTAGTGTTTGTGACTTTGAGGTTGAGATGATCTTGCTTTCCTTAACCACCCAATAGAGTTTTGTATCGAAAAGCAATAATACGGCACCTATCGGGTTGTTATGTCCCAGAACAGAACAAAGAAATGGGAAGCACACGGCGGAGTAAACTATATTAAAGGAGATTTATTTACATAGATAATGTTTTAAGTAATATATGTAACAAAAGTTTTATTTTCAAGTAGGTCTGACAAAAGTTCACACCAGCCTGAGAGAAGTTCATTCTTTACTGCAAATAAAACTGAAAATTAAAGGGTAACTCTAACAAAAGATGACACATTGCCAGGGAGGAAGGAGCCAAATGTTGACCCGGATGGGGTGGGATTTATGGCAACAGGAAGTAATAGCCAGCTGCCTCTAATTTAAAATCAGCTCTGCAGCCCAGGAGCAGCAACAGTGAAAAACAAAGACGCACCCACACAGCAAACCCCTGACAGAGGTTATGGGGCTGTCACAACTTAGAACTCTTGAAATTTGTTATCTTGTGACCCTAATATGCAAGTAAATATTAACTGTTGTTTGCGTTCACAGCTACTTTATCACTTTTATTATTATACTACAGTATTTATATCATCACCATACACTGTAAATCCCAATCCGGTCACCTAACTCAAACCTTGTTTGACCTCGTTCACATGTTCATGTCGTGTTGTTTATGTACTACCACACACATCATGACTGACATAAACAGTCAAAGTCATCGCTGAGGATTTATGCTTTCGCTCTCAAATCCATCCATCACGGTCTTCAAACAATTAAATCTGACGACGATTTCTAAGTAGAAATCCGAAGGGACATAAACAGTCAAAGTCATCGCTGAGGATTTATGCTTTCGTTCTCAAATCCATCCATCACGGTCTTCAAGCCGATCCTGGTAACGTGTGGGGATGGAGCTTAATGATGTGGAAACAAAACTTACCATTCAGATGCGTCAACTAGGCGATCTTGTATAAGTAGCTCTTCCTCTTCTCCTGGGGATCTCTGTCAGGCTGAATTACTCCAATGATAGAGCTTGATACTTTGCAGTTTATAGTAGACTAGTTTGAATGTCCGAGGGTGACAGGTAAGGTAAGGTAAGGTAAGGTAAGGTAAGCAGGTAAGCGCTGGCTCAAACCTGCCACAGGCAAAGGGCAGAGCAGTGAGCACAGATTGGACAGGGCAAAAGTGTAGAATTACATTGGCGACAGTTTGGGCCTCAAAGGTATTCTTAGCTTTTAAGGATAGAATCCGTGGCCGGAGCAGGTCTTTCATCTGCCTTTCAGTGCACAAATGTAACATTTTCTACACATTAGTAACAATATGTTACTATAATTACTGAATTCTCTCTTTATTTCCATTGATTTTCTTTTTTTTTTAACATTTCTAATAACTCCATATTATGCATGTAATACGGGATTATTAGAAAAGTCGAATGTTGAATGAACTGAAGTAACATTATGAATTTGTTCCGAAAAAGGGGTAGAGTTGAAGAAGTCTGGTTACCAACAATGAAATGTACTAGAAAACATGGGATGGTTTAAGAAGTGCAAAGCGACCAGCAACAAATGCGGACCATATTAATTTATTGCACCACCTTGAGCGGAAGCGTTGGAGCAGTAGAGAGCCAACAATCCTGTAAAAAGAGCTCAGCGACTTGAGTTGTAAACCAAAATAATTTCCAGGATTTAGTCATGTTGTCAAAAATGTCATAAATGCAGAAATAAACTGAAATATTTTGGTATTATTTTAGGGCCCACCCATGGCCATAACTCATGAAGATGAAATAAGGTCTCTTATTTGTAGGCGTAGATGTGTGTGGTTACTTACTTTGGTTTGCATTACTGTATTTCAGTCCCATCAAACACACACACTCTCTCACACACACACACAGACCAATTCGGGCACATGATGGATGGCCTTTCCCTCATATTGATGCATAACAGGATTATCCGTCACCCACCTGCCCAGAGGAAAGGGACGTTCTTTTAAAATTGACACTCTGCTCCACTGGTGAAGTCAGCCTGGTGATGAAGCTACTCATGCAGGAGGGGGCCTCATCTTTATTGGGTGGAGGATCATCATGGATCATGGAAACGCTTTATCTAATTCAACACTTCTATATTCTATTATACAAAGGTATTGAGGATGAATTTAGTAAACAGTCTTCCCGTTTGTGCACACTCTCTCTTGCGCTGTGTCATGAAACCGACCATTCATGCTATTAAGCTCAAGAAAGCGCTAAAGACTTGAGCTAATTGTTGGTTAGCCAGTTCACCACCTCTGAGATTCATATGACGTAACAGATAGCTTGGTTAGCTCAACAAATGACTTGACAAATAGTATCATCATAAAGCATTTGTCATTGCTTAATGGGAACAACAACAGCAAATAAAATTTAGCAACAAAAACAAACTTATTTGTATTTATGATCAATCCCATATGAATTTCTTGCTTATACCTGAACACATGGTTCGCCTTCAAAAGTCCTAACTTCTGAAGTAACTGAAGCTGGAAAATGTAATGTAGCTTGGGGGTAAAGTCCAAGTAAAATCAGTGTAGATTCGCTCACTTAGGTTTGTAAAGGATTCCCCCGCGTGGTAAAAACGGATGTGTTATTTTTCAATTTCTCGTAAATTTTTGGTTTTTAAATGTCGTATATTTTTTTCCACTCAAATGGGTTTCCTGGCATTTCGCCTGCAGATACAGAATGTGGTCGCAAAATGACAGCGTTAAGTGACAACACAGTTACTCTGCAAAGACTTGGCTCAGTGGAACACGCTGTTGAATCGTTGTTTTTACGTGTGGACTTAGCTGGAAGTGCATAGAGGACGGTGATGTAAAACTGTTGTGTACAGCAGTAGCGGCTGATGTCAACAACCTGTTTTTGTGGCACGAGCTAGAGACATCATGGCGGCTAATGCGTTGCAAGACAGTGTGTTAAGTGTGCAACCGCTGGTGTCCGTCGAGTTGAGGAAACTCGCCCACTTCTGTAGTTTAGTATTTAGGTACTTTAAAACTTGCACCGTGCACCGTTTTTGCAGTTTAATTTTTTTAATTAAATTTTATTTGCCAAACTGTTTGCCAAGACAAATTATTTAAGACAATATCAGAATTTAAGTGGGCTGATTTTAAAAAGTGATTTTTAAATGACATTAGCCCAGTAGACTTGATCTATATAAAGGGGGTTTCAAGCAAATAAAAAAGGGTTTGACTGCTTTAAAAACCCACAAACTTTACTGATTTTTCTAACAGACTTTGAAAGTTTGTTTACTACTTAAGGAGGTTCAGAACAAATGTGATTAAACATCGACTAAAATAAAGAATCAGTATACGCAAAGCAAGTGCGCAAACAATACAACAATTTTCTTAATATGTGATGGCACCCTGAGTGTGTGTGTGTGTGTGTGTGTGTGTGTGTGTGTGTGTGTGTGTGTGTGTGTGTGTGTGTGCTAATCCCATTGTAACCACATTGCCGATCCTCTGCAAATTGGGTCAGTCTCATTGGAGCAGACAGTGATGGAGCTGTATAGGTAGAAGCGGAGACAAATAACAAAAGAAAACAGGAGACAACAAGAGAGTGAAAGGAAAGACTGATGGATGTGTTTATTCAGCCCAATTCTGGTGGGAACCTTGCCCGCTTTGCACTGAAATCTGTTCACGTTTTAGGGAATTAAAATGGTCAAGGGCCACAACAAGGCCAAATTACAAATACAATTGTATGCCGAGGTAGGCTTTTTTTTAGGGGAACATGGAAATGTCATCTGTATGTATAGATGTGTAAGTGGATTTACTGTGTGTCTGCGGGAGTCTGCATGTGCATGTGCTCACGTCTTAACCACAACCAGACTCGTCCCAGATGTGCTCGAGTGTGCAGCAGCTGGACAGTTTCTGGGGGCTTCAGAGGTCTACTTAACCAAATGCCCCTGCTCCATACTCCCGAGCATGCCAGTGCACGTGAGTGGACATAAGCTACACATACATGCAAAGTGTGCACACTAGCATGAGGCCACAGGCTAAGCAATTTCATTGTTTTGAGTGTCTTTGACCTGTGAGCCAAACCGCCTCTTAAACTGCTCAAATTACACAATAATCTTGCAGTCACTTAAAGTTCAGCCTCAGAATGTTAGCTGGTTTGCGGTAAGTTTATCAAAAAGAATGAAAATGTGGTCTAATTTTTTGAGCTTAAGAGTGGCCAAATATAATAAACATAAGCAGTTTTGGAGATTTCTGGTCAGGTATTTAACAGTGAAATCTGATTAGGTTCTTGGTTTTTAGTTGGACTGAACATTTCGACGTTGGCATGACATTTATGAAACCTAACTGGAGTTTAGTGCACAAGAATCTTTTTTACGCTCCGTGTAGCATCATTAATTCAAAAAGTTAAACAAAAAACTATATAAAAGCTCATGCCAGACCGATCCCTGCCTGCAACCTCCTGTCTGCCAGCCAGTCACTAAGTGATAGCCAATGATTATAAAAATGCTAAACTAATGTTTAACTAGCTATTTATGAAGTACTACTATCAATGAAGTTGTTCATGCCAAGTGTCATGTCCCTCAAGTCTTAAATGTCTTACAATATCTCTGGCTGTGGATCATGTCATCCCTCAGGTCAAATGTGTTGTCGTAGCCAGTTTTGCAGCAATTGAGTTATGTGAATTGGAATTTGCGTGCATTTTTGACTCACAGTTGCCCCGAGTCACTGTTACTTCAACAAGCTGCAGAGGTGACATTGTCTTTTAACTCTATTCTCGCCTGGATGCAACTCACACGTTGCATCATTTTAATGTAAATAGCCTTTTCAAATCAAAAGGAAAAGGTTGAGGAGCGTTTCAGCAAGACATTTATAAAACACCACGGGTGAAATATGATTTGAAAGAAGGTCCCATAAGGTAATCCTGATGCTGGCAGTGACTGGTTTATTGCTGTTGCTGATGCCATGTGTGTCTTTTATGGACGTACTTCTATGTTGTGTATCTCGCCATCTGTAGGCGTCACACACGGCTCTGAAAAGTCTGTAGCTCGAGGGTTAGGCAGCTTGAATTCAAAACTATTTTAGCCTGTTCTGATGGAGAAGTTTTTGCATTGAAACTGTGTAAAAATTACAATAAAACCTTCACACAAATCAATGATACGGCTTAGTCTGCAGCATGGAGGAGTGGAAAATATATGTAGAAATGATGAATATGCAATCTTATTTATTTTTGCAGGGTCGCCGGAGCTTATCTGGCCTAATTGGGCGAAGGTTCATCGCAGGGCTGACATATAGAGACAAACTCTTCACAACTACGGTCAATTTAGAGTAGCCAATTAACCCTAAGCCCCTTTTTACATATTTTTGGGCTGTGGGAGGAAGTTTGAGTACCAATAAGGCCTTTTTGCTGTGAAGCGACAGGGCTAACAACTCCACCACGTTGATTTAAATTAATTGTTATTGATAATTCAGAATCAGCTTTTTTAGGCTACTTTTAGACGGGTTTGGTGACCGTTGCTATGATGACCATGTCTAAATGTGAATTTTGGCTATCTCACACAGAGCAGGAGTTCATAAACATGGCCGCTGCAAACGCACATAAGTCAACAATAAGTGAACCTCTCTGTTTCAACCACTCGCTCGGACACACAGCTGAGGCCGATTCGCCTCTTGAACACAGTGTCCTGTGCGACATCAACTGTTGACATCCGATTCAATCTGAGTCAAGATGCTGCAATGTGTTGTTGAAACTGCAACTGTCTCTGTTTGACGTGACTTTGATGTTAGCTGAAACGTTACGCTGATGCACTGCGTCACGGCGGAGCGCGCGAAGCCGCCAAAGGAATCAGTTGCAAGATCCTGAAGTTCCCTTTCAAACAAGTAGGCAGTGTCATGAAACACATATGTTAATGAAGTATACAACTGGGATATGTAGGTTCAAGTTGGTAAAGCCAATGTTAAACACTCAAACAAGTAAGTAAGAGTTATACAAATAAATCAGTCCTTTTGTACATGATGAAGTGTTTCTCACTATTAAACTGTGTTTTCATTCAGCCAAGGTCTGGATTACTGGGGACAGCTTCGTCAGGCATTGCGTCTAGAGAGCTTCAAATACCTAAACTGATGATTTTAAAACTTGACTTTTCTCTCCAGAATGGATATATTTCTTTATATGTTTTTTTTTGATAGTGCAGGCAGTGATAATGCAACGCCATATCCCTTTTCTGGATGGTTTGCTGACCCGAGCCAGGAGAAGACAAATGTGGAAAATGGTGGACAATCCAGGACCATTATTCTATTTTTCTATCTTTTTGTTTCTAGAATAGTACAATAATATTGAATTGCAATACTTATGGAATCGCAATGCAAATCGTTTCAGGACTGAAGTATTGGGTCCAAAGAATACTGATAGTTTTTATTGACCTACCCATGCCATGCACATTACTCTGTACAATAGTACAGGTTGCTGCATTAAGCACAGTAAACTGTACATGAAGCATGATTTTAATGTAGTGGGATCTCATGCTTACCATTTCTACTGTAATCTGTGACAACAGAGCCTCGTTTGGGTCGTAGTTGTCTCAATAGGTTGAAGATAAGATATAAGTTCTATATTAGCTTGTCAGTTGTAGTTCACTCATCCTTAATCATTGTTTTTAATGTCAGAGGGAATAGATAAAGATGAGTGGCATTAACGTTCACAAAACTCTCCTTTTTGGACCCTGAGATTCACATGGACTGTGCCTTGATGGACAAGAGTGAAAGATCAGGTTTTCCCTGCTCCATACTATTAATAATAATACAATTAATACCATTACCTGGTAGGCTCCGGAGCATGACCACGCCAGTATGTAAGTAGCGTGACATCATAGAAACGTGATAAATTTTTATGCCGATGAAGATACCGTAACAACAATAAAGGAAATAAAGGAGGACGTCCAACATTTCATCATTTTTCTTGTCGGCATATGGCTGTTTATTACACAAAGTACGCATCCTCTGTTTGAAAAAAACGCTGCATGCTGCAAGTAGAAAGACGACTTTCCCTGTCGCAGGGAAGTCGCAGTGGACTGCAGTGGGTCTAGCCAGCCTTCTTATGATTAGTTTTGGCTCTGGTTGGTACCCCAAGCAGACAAAACTGCCACGGTATGGTTTGCTTTTAAAGGGTACCCTTCACAACTTTTGACTATATATATGCAAAAAACCCCACAAAGAAACAGGGCTTTAAATAGACCGTATATAATATTGTTTTATCAGTACAAACCTCATGCAGCACTAGTATCACAAGAGGCAAGAGGAAATTGACATTCCTTCTTTTTTCATGTTTGTTAGGAAAGGGTTAGCAAAGAAACTTGTTTTATTTCAGAAAACAATAAATGGTCAATGTCCTCTATTTATATAGTGCTTTTCTAGTCATTGTTGACCACTCAAAGCGCTTTTACAGTACATGTTTTGCATTCACCCATTCACACTCATTCATACACTGATGGCGCAGCATCAGGAGCAAATTGGGGTTCAGTGTCTTGCTCAAGGACACTTCGACATGTTAACTGCAGAGTCTGGGATCGAACCAGTAACCTTCCGATCACTGGACGACTGATCCACCATCTGAGCGACAGCCGCCCCACACATGAACATTTTTTTTAAATTTGACTTGATCTTGAATTAGTGTGCAGTTAGGGCTAGGGTTGTCCAAATTTTAAAATCTTAAAATCTTGTTCATGTCGGAGATATAAACTGATCATTAGCTTCAAACGAGTCTTGAGAGTGAAAAAACAATTTGTGCTCGAGTACAATCTTCTGTACAAGTAGAGGCAAAGTAGTGTTTCTGTTTCTAGCCTGTGCTAATATACGATTGCATGTGTTTTGAGTATGTACACTTCACAGCTTAGTGCCCAGGGACTCCTCTGCATCCTTGCCAGAAGCACCCTTCAGTAACCTAAACCGTCTGGCTTTGACAAAACATAATTAAACGCAAGAAAAACGTGACCTACTTTTACGCAATCGCTGCCAAGACAAGAGGTCCAGAGCACAGACAGGGTTTCTTTCAGGAGTAACACATACACACAAATACACTTTTTCTCCCCCCCCTGAAACACACACACACACACACACACACACACACACACACACACACACACACACATACACCCTTCAACTGTCTCAGATTCTCTCCCCCTGCCCTCATTTGGCAACACATCCCACGCTGCCTCACGGGACTCTTACCTCTCGTTGGCCTCATGTCACAGCCCATTTGACGAGGCCATATGTGTTTCCCACTCTCTCCTCGTCCACTGCTCCTCTGGCCAGAAGGCTTAGTCACGTGTCCCCACCCCCTCACCACCACCACACTTGGACTGGAACATGTGGGGTTGCTATTCTCAACCAGTGGGCCAACTAGTGGGCCCAAGAGCATCATCTAGCGTGTTGTTTGTTTTTTTCTATTATTTAAAAAGGAATTAATAATATTAATTAATATCTAAAGGTTCTGAAGAATTCATATGAATAAAAATGCCAA
>KV751369.1:1353797-1379463 GCA_001698575.1 Mola mola | reverse complement strand
TCAGTGTACCATAAAAACAGACAGAGCAGTGAAAACTTTCCTGGCTCGGGCTCTACGTTGAGATCTTTTTCCAACAACGACAATTTGGAGCGATGGGTGGTTAAAAGGAAAAAAGAGTAAAATGAAACCCAATCTTCCCACTTCTAAAATATTTTTGCGCTCCTGAGACAAACAAAAGGGATCTGATCGCTGTAAGAATCCAATTGCGGTGACAAAACTCTCTAAGCAGACATATAATGTCTTTTTGACAGGAAAATTACCCATTGAAGACTAAATATTTATGTACTATATACCAGTGTGGGGGGGGTGCAAGTTGAAATACTTGGTAGAAAGGCTCACCAAAAAAAACACCTGTCAAATGGATGAGTAAACAATCAACATAATATTTTCGCATTATAATACACAGCGTTTGTAACATGTGGATACTCTTGAAATCCGAGACACCTTCATCATTAATATTGGACACCGTGAAAGAGCGCCCCGACAGACTGAGATGTGATCGAGAGATCGGGAAAAAAGCATGCGTGAGTTAAGGAGGATAAGAATGATGTCATCAGGGTTATCTGGGCTGAGCTTAAAGGAAAAACAACTCTAGTAGAACTCTATGGTGAGGTTATAGCAGGCGTATCTGAAACACTCCACGGTCTCCTGTGCATGGTCTGCTGTTGTGGAAAAAGAAAGATGGTAGAACCGAACGATACACTTCACTCGAACCTGAAATATGAAGATGACTGAGAGGAATTTGAAAGCCTCTGGAAACCACTGACTGAGTCTGTGGTCGGGACGGACATTTAAGATACATGATCAACTAAAGTGGAATTGGGTGGAGGAGGGTCGCAACAGACTTGGGCAGAAAAATGACTGAGACTGTAGTAAAATCTTGTTGTTTTAATTGATGACCCACTAAGGTGAAAATATAGAATTTCAGCAGCCGACTGAGTGGTACGGTGCAGTAGAGGTTTCTATTTACTTGCATGATTGGGATCACCATTAACAGCAAATTGCTAAAAAATTGTTTCACTTTCTATGTGAAAACACCAAAAATAATTGCGCAGCATTGGATAGTGTAACGTAAATTACATGCCATGAATTATACATGCTTAACAGTAGACACTAACACTGATTATCAGAATTTTCAAATAATCAGGTTCAGGTAGATAATATTCAAGAAATAAGAATAGAATAGAAAATTTTGAATAAATAACATGAAGAGAGAACACAAAAATACAGTACGAAATAAAAGGTCAATCAAATGTATCATCCTGTTTTAAATTCATATACATTAACAGCTGTTTCAATCGAATTAGCTCTGGATTAATCAAGTCGCTGATTCTTTTATTGCATTTTAATTGCTTTGATTTTCAAATCATCCCCAGTTGGCCGACAGACTCAAAGAAATCACAGAAATGCATCTATCTAAGGAGTTTTCACGTATGTATTTGCACAAAAGAAAGAAAAATCATCCATCACATTCCTTTTAATACTGCAAAAACAGAACACATATTGACATCACACAAGCATAGGTCATGATTTATGTCTTATGTGATTACAGTATGAGTACGTAGTGGTGGGTCAGTGCACAAACACACTGTGG
Organism: Mola mola; assembly: GCA_001698575.1. Taxonomy (NCBI): domain Eukaryota; kingdom Metazoa; phylum Chordata; class Actinopteri; order Tetraodontiformes; family Molidae; genus Mola; species Mola mola. Next base: position 1,377,869 of record KV751369.1, on the reverse strand, counting down.
CCTTTTTTCAGTCCAGACGCTGAGTCTAATTAGTCAAAAAGGCAGAACAGTTCCTGAAGGAGCATCTGCAGAACGACACATTACAGGTACAAAAACAAAACAGGACATTCAAAACAGTGTGTTGCCAGGGAGCGCTTGCCCACCCACACACTGACCCACAAGACCAGATATGCCACCTAGAGTCCATGATTTACAGACATGGGTCAGACTTCTGCCCCCCCCTCCTGCTCAGTTCATGTCTCTCTCTTGTTTTTCCCTCTCACAGATTTTCTCTCAGGTGATCCAGATCACAGCGCTTAATGTGTCACGCTTGACGCTCGCCTCAGGAATACAGTGGGGGCAGGAGGTCTTCCCGCACAGCCTCCCAGTTTAAGCTTCATTCACTCAGGCGAAATTGAAAACATCATCTCTGCTGTCTCTCTGAGGCACTTTACTTTGTCATGACTGAGTCATACTGATTCGAGTTTATATGAGCAGCTCCAATGTAGGCAGTTTCATTACTGAGGGTTCAATTTACACAGCACTTAAACACTGACTTTTTTTCCTTAACTAATTCAGCGTGGGTGTGACATATTCCACCTGTTAGGGGTGGGGAATAAAATCAAATTGTGTGAATATTGCAATTCTTTTTTTTTTACAGTATGATTTTAATAATTCATTTTTCTCCCCTTAACATCTATATTTTCCTGTATATTTTTTATTGTAGCGCGGAAGGTGAAGACGCAACATCATATCCAAAAGAAACAGCCGCATTAGAGTCTATATATATTTTCTCAGGCAAGCTGAAATGCTGGTTTTAGCTGCTTTCAATTTGTACTTTGAATTGTTAATGGTCTCGTACCTGCTCAGACAGTAGTTTATTTTGTGTCCGGTGTACTGTATAATGTATGTGGGTATGTGGGGGTATAACGCATGAGAACAGGATGAATGCAGGGGGAAAAAAAAATTCCCTTCTAAGTATAAACATCCCCTTCCTAAGTTGAGTGTCTAGTGTTGTTTTGACCAACTACTGGCTACTGTTCAAATGGATGCGGCTGTGGCTCAGACTGTGGAGCGGTCGTCCAGGTGATCGGTGATCACTGTATGAGTGTGTGAATGAATAACGCTCCCGATGAGCACGAAGCGCCCTGCGAAGTCGTCACTGTATGAGTGTATGAGTGTGTTTAAACCTAAATATCAGCTGTTTATCAAAAGCATTTTGTTTTCGATAAACAACATTTTGCTTAGTTGGCGACATCCACGGAACCTGTTGAGCCAGGTCAGGATCAGGGGCTTTCTGTACAGGATGGAGGATGGATGGATAGATGGATTGTATGGCAAATAAGTTACCCATAATATAGCTGTCCATCTAACCACCTCATGATGTGTATCCAGTAGTAACTTTTGGTCAAGCTGTGGTTTTTTTTCTGCCAATCCCGGCTCGACCTTTATCTGCTTCATACTTTTTGTAAGTGGTTGCTAGCCTTCGCCACTCTACTGTTTAGTTCCAGGCAGGTATTGTGTGTTCAGTGGTTCTACCCCAGCTTTATCAGCTCCCTGCTTCAGTCGGCAACTGGTGATGGAAGCATTATGAGTAGATATGCTGCTATTTCTCTCTTACTCTTAGAAAAGAGCATGGTTATTTCTCTCATTATTTCAGTGTCAAAGTTCCCCTGCTGTCATGGTGACAGCCTTGCCATTGCTGATAACATTAGCATTTAGAAGTTCCTACTTTACACAGGTCATTATGAAGGACCTTGTGGCCACAGATGCACGTTGCAGTTTGTCCATTGATAAACTATATAATCACCACTGCCAGATCCTAGGGTTAAGAAGACCTCTGCTTTAAATTTCTCATCTCACCCAGATATAGAAATATCTACATAACTATATGTTTGATTATAAAAAAGTATAATTTAGGATGTTTGACTGAAATTGCACAAAATTTGTGTTAGCAATTTATGTCATAAATGCCATAAATGCATGTTTTTGTCAGTGGTGAAAAATGATGAAGACACGTTTTCCCTTAAACAATCCAGCCCAGCGTATTTTGTGCACAATCAGGCCCTTAACTCACACCTTAATGGGCCACCCAGGGGTGTTAAATTGCCCCAGAACTGGCAAGTCCCCCGTGGGTCATCCGGTCCAGCACAGGAGCTCTGCTGGAGATCCCTTTCCTCCTGGAGCCCCTGTCAAAATCCCTGCAACGGATCTGCAGGTGATCTCCTCTTGTAGCCAGATGAAAGTCTGCTACCGGTAAGTAGGCCATAAAACCACAGGAAGGATGAGGTGGGAGAGGGGGTGAAAAAAACCTTGGTATCTGATGCCAAAATACAGCCACCCTCCCCTCCATCTCTCCCTGTGCCTCTACCCTCCACACACCCAGGGCATCCTCCCTGCGCAGTGCTCCCACCCCCGCCCAGACAACTGGGTCAGGAAACAATTTGACGGCTGGGCACCCCTGCGTTAACCATCAGTACTGTACTGGGTGGTGGCAGGCAGGAAAGGCGGGTCTACACTGATAGGTGACCTGCACGGTGTTAGCAACGTGTCACCATTACCCCTAACCACCTAGGAGAACTCATGGGTTTGGCAGTTGAATAAAGATGTGAGTGTGCGGGGCGTGTGGATTTAAAGAGCCAAAAAGGAAGCTCCTGACAGCTGTTCTCCTCATCGCATCGAGGGTGAAAGCAACCTTTCTCTCTGTTGCTGTCTCCATCTCCTCATCTTTGTTCCTCCTCCGCTGCATCAGAGTTTATTAAAACCCATTGACCCGTAAACTAAGAAATGAGACTTCCTTATGCGGGGGGGGGTGGTTATGATTCTGGTGTGTATATGATTTAGTGGATCTTATTTTCAGAAGCACATATGTTGTTGGCATCCTATATCAACGTCATTTATCCAGCTACTGGACTCCTGGATCTGCTACAGGCCTAATTATAACACCACTGATTGTCAGGGTGGGGCTATAGTTGCCATTCATGTCACAGATTGAGGTTTTGAGTTACAGCCCACAGGAAGGACATAAGAACTCAACACCTCAAGCTTTAAAATGCAATACTTTTTAAATGTTTTTATGTAACTGAAGGAATCCTTCAGTTAACCTGAACTAGATCTGTGCAGGGACATTTCCTTTCCCTTCACTCCCTGGCAGTCCATTATGAATTTTCAGACTATAAAGAGCTCTGCCAGAACCAAAAATCTCTGTGGGATGCAGATGTAGCTCTACAAAACTGTCACTCTTTATCTGAGCCCTTAACATGATAACACAAGCGCTACAGCCACTTGGTACACTCACAAATAAACAGTGATTTAGTCACGTTGAGTGACGTTGAGTAACAGATGCTTCCCGTCAGTTTCCCAGATGTGACAGAGTTTGAGTTTTTCCGGTGGTGTCACTTCCTACGACGTCATTTACCGACCTGGGTGTGCAGTTTCAGTAGGCCGATGTCAAGAGCTGGGGGCTGGCAAAGGGGCAGCTGAAGTGGCATTTTACAAGAAGTACACGAGGTGGACGACTGTCAACACAACTTGGCTGTTTGGAGCTGGCCTAAGAGTCACTGAAACATTAGAAATGCAGCTGAAAAACCAAAGAATTACTGGTTATCTCTAGCTGCTGCAAACAGAACGGTTAACTGGTTGCTTGGTTACTAAGCTCTCCAAGCGTTCAGTCACAGTAGTTGAAACTCAAGCCATCTCATTAGCCCAGCTACCTATCATGCTGTTTTGTTGACAAAGATGTTAATCCAGGGGTGATTTCAGGGGTACAATGTTGGGTATTTTGCAGATAAACAACACGTGGAAACTATTTTCTTTTCTCCCTGAATAAGCATAGTTTCTGTATTTAGATTTCAGGTTGTTGTTCACTTTCAGCCTCATGTTTTGTGAAACATCTCTTGTGAGGATATAAAGAGCATCAGTTGGCCTGTACAGGCAGTCAGGTAGGGAGGGACTTCCGAAGTAGCAAGTAGCTATAACGCTGAATCTGTGATACACTGCCCATCATGCAGACAGATGTCCAACTAGATGACTGATCAAATTGAGCTTGCAGGGAACATAGCTGATTAAAAGATAAAAGCACTTTACAAACAGGGCCTAGTTGGAATTTGAAAACAGCATCAGAACACAGATTAATGCCTGATGGAGGCAGTTTTTAAAGGAGGTGTTCTTACCTGGTTTTGCTTTTGGCAACCTGCAGCTGAGCTTGCAAACTGAGCTAGTGGTACCTGTCTGACACATAGACTGAATAAAAAGATGGCATAAACTCCCCAAAAGTGACCCCAAAGCATCACAAGTGCTCTCTGGTGGTGGGCTGCAGTATAGGTTATGGAAGGACATGGTGACTGGCGACATCCATATCTATTTATGTCAATGGCCTAACAGTAAGTCACATTGTCTGGAGACTTTGTGAATGACATTGGTACTAAATCTCAATTTTTTTTTTTTTGTTTTGCTTATATTGTAAAATTAGGGTTTAATGTAATTCTGAATGTGATTTACAAAGTTAGGATTTTTTTTCCTTGACTTTGATTCTTTTTTTTTTTGATTAACATGGGTGAAAACCACAATTCTGTTTCCCGAGTATTGTTGAAGTCACTACCACATAAAAATGAAGGAAATAAAACATAAAGGTTTCATAAGATGTCATTGGTCCTTCAAGTGCCAAAGGAATATGTGACGCATCGACTACTATAGCTCTCTGATTCTTGACTCACTTTGTTAGAGAGGATGACAATTGAAACTGTGCATAAATTGTTTGCAATGCAAGCATTCTTTGTGTGGGATTTGAGGGATGGAAGTCTTACAAGCCAAAACAACGAAATACTTTTTGCAGTTTGATGCATCAAAGAGAATCACAGGTTACAAAAGCTCAACAAGGGAAATATCAACCCCCAGTCTGACAGCCATCCTGAAGATTACGTCATAAAGGTCCTGCTTATGTTATGGAGTGCGTTGTACAAATATGACTTTTGGACCATCGGTAAAAAAGTATAGATACTGTATGTACAATGACATATGATCTCCTCATTGAACTCTGGCCTACAATATGAAGGGCGGCAGCGTTTTCGAAGCTGAGACCTCTGTGGCCTTGAGTTAAGCAGATGGTAGTCACAACAAGATAAGGTATACTTTCACAATTTGGACTCGTCGTTTCACTGATGTTTCGCCTATTTGTAAAGGCAGTTTCATGAAATGCTCCTCCACTTAATTGAATAATTAATCAATTAAATAATGGAATCTCAGGCTCAATTTATACTAATCCAATGCAGTGCAAATATGTGTTTTAAATGGGGTTTTCTTATTTTAAAGTTTTGAATTTCTAAAGACAACTTATTTATGTGTCTTTGAAATTGATTTTTTTTGGGTTGATTCCAAGCTCCTTAAAAGACCTGCCAAAGTTTCACCTTTTCACACGTCTGTAAGTTTTGGGGTTTGAAAAGATCTGAGATGATAGACATTTTAGACTTTTTGGAGCTGAAGCCTTTTAATCTCCACTCTTCTGCCATTCACTCTAAGGGCATTGATCAGCTGGAGAGAGCTTTAATACAGACAGAAGGCTGACCTCTTTTTGGAGGCTCTGGGTTTCTGCCAGAACCCTATTTTTTTTGTGGATCGAGAACTGAACTGCAGATTAGAGAGACAACCCACAGTGGGAATATCTCAGTGCTGCACTTGAATCAGTTTGACTCACATTAAACACTGTCCTGACATCTTGAGCTTTTCTATTTATTTCCGGTCCAATGTCGTTCCATTCTTTTTTATTTTTGTTGCATTGTATCAATTACTGATACTCAGTTTTGGAAAATAATGACTGGAAAAATGAGCATATCATGCCCGGAATATGATTTGTGAGAACTACCATTTGACCTTGCTTGATTTTCTAAGGAAGTTGTGTGATGTGCTTCATTCGATCACACCCTAACTTCCTCATATGAATGACTAACCCCTCCGTCTGTTTGTAATGTGTAAAGGTTGACTTGGTGACGGCCGTGAAAGGTTTTGCAGATGTGGGACATCAGGTAGAGGCTGAGGTGACCTTGATTGTTCTCTGCGTTAGTGTGACCGGTTGTGAAAGAGCATGGATGTGTGTCGGCTGTTGGGCAGGAAGACTTTATGAGGAGGGCATAAAATCTACGAGAGGGAGGTCAGGAAGTCCATCACAATTGCTAAAACTGCTGGCAGGAAATATCGGTAATACACTGTGACTCAGCAAAACCGGCTGTGGTGATTGAGAAACGCTGCAATTTAAAATGGAACGGTGGGGTTTTTCAGGATTTTAGCCATTTAAGATTAAAGTAGACTGTGCCTTTCACAAGGAAATTTCAGGCCATTTGATAAGCTTATCTTCCTTTTAAATGCCCTGTTTTTTTTGTGTGTTTTTTTTTAAAGGTATTGTTGCTCAAATGACATTTACTTTGATTTCCATGACTTCAAAGTAAAAGTTGGAGGTCCTCGGAGTTTCTGTCGCAGACTTCAGAGCCCAAGAGCTTAGTCAGAGTGAAAGATGATCCATTTGATGTAGGAGATTTGGTTAGCTGAGGAAATTAACCTGCTGGGGAGCTCCCTTGATCTGCTGCTTCCACTTTAGCCTTTAATGAGCCTCAGCAATATGAGAGTTCTTTGTCAGACTGGGAGACAAGGCCAGGTTATGGAGATTGATTCATGATCCAGCATGCATTAAAATCACGTGCACTTCAGGGATTGTGAGTCAACCTTGAAAAATTAAACCCCTCTGTGTGTTTTGTGGTATCTTTTAACATATGGAGTCTGGAAGAAAAAGCAAAAGGGCATCCAGGCTGGAGATGTTAAGATAGGAGGAGGGATAGAACAGGAAAAACAATGAGTCCCAGTGGCATTAAGAATCTCGGAAGAACTCTGGGAAAGGTCTGTGTGGCTAGTAACAATCCTGAAGGGAGACCCTCTGGATGCCAAGGTCATAACCTCATTCTGTCATTAGTGTGGATGACGTAGAGAGCATGAAAGGGCTCATGGTCAGTAGTTCAGGGCGCTGTGGGCGACTAACTATAATGAAGAGGCCACAATGGCAGTTTGGCTTGGGAAAAAGTTAAAGCAGTCGGTGGTTGCATCCAACTGTGTGAGAGACACAGCAGGAAATATAAACTTTTGGACCTAGTCTTGATGTAAACCAAGTCAGTCAGATAAGCATCTATTTTTAGCCCAGTCACAATACACAGATAGATTTATCTACTTTAATATGACATGGGAGACTCACAAGAGAGATCATAACAGATCTGAAGATGATCACCTGCTTGGTCCATCTTTGATGTGTTGACAATATACTTATGGCTGCTCCAAGGATGGGGCATTGAGTTCATAAAGTTTAGATAAATAAAATCATAATAGCAGACATCCAACCATCTGCTGTGGATAACTGTGGAGGGAAAGGTACTAAACTTTATACAGTTCTAAAATATTCTTTAATTTGACACTAAATCAATTTAGTGGCAGCACCATTCTCACTGCATTGTTGATGGAACATATAAGGTAAGTAGCTACATAGAAAAAAAACAAATTGCCTGGCTAATTGCCATCCTATTTAAGCTAAGCCAGGTCTCTATCTCCATCATCAAACAGTTTGAATTGGAATTACACAGCCTATCGAACACCCCCAGAAGAGTTTGGAAACTATAGGTAGGAAGGGACGAAGAGATGGGGAGAGAGCTCTCTTTGAACCGTGGTGGAAAGGCTGAATTGGACTTTCGCATTGGGCTAATTTAAGAGAGCCCTGTTGTTTTAACACCATTCCAAGACCTTGGACTGTTTTGGGAGGGGAAAAAAGAGAAGCAGACAGAGGGATCTTAACCCACTGCCCTTGGGATACCAGTCTGCATTCCTACTGTTGGCTTGACCACAGCCGGAACCCTGCAGAGGGCCGAGTGTAAGATGATTCTCATCTGAGAGACTCCTGTTGCACCGTGTACGCATTTCCACTGTTTTTGTTAAGGGTTTAAATGCAATAAAAGTACATTAAAGTTGATTTTTTTTACATGACATTGCATATATGCCTGTTAGGGAAAATTTTTAAAAGTATCTAAAAAAAAATGTATTATCATTTTTGACTATCGGAAAAAGTTGTACACCTGTTTCTACTTATTGTTTTTGCGTTTTTGCCATACACTGGCTCCTTCCTAGACTCCACCACAAAGGTCATCGAATAAAGAATAAAGGAGGAGTGTGTTTTTCTACTTCCTTTGTCTGTTACCATCAGTGGGGCAGTGAGCAGACAAATTTGTTCCAAGGCAAAGCATCATGCGAACTTATCGGGATGCAAATGCCATGGTGTTTGGCATGACTTTTATGTTGCTTAGAGAAAGAATTCCAAATAGCAACGTCTTGACTTTTTAACTAGTGCGAGCAGTAGTTCAAGGTTTTCAATTATCCAGCAGAATATCACTGCATCTACAAGATTAAGTTATATTTAGATTTTGACATTTGACATTTTGGTGGTTCTCAGATGATGTATCAAATGACTGTTACCCGCTTTGTGTTACCCTAGCCTAGCTTTTTTGAGAGGTTTGGTATTGAATGTCTTAACATCTATTGGATGAGATTGGATTTTTGTTCTCCACAGGATGAATGGTTTGGGTGATCTCTTAATTCATTCTAGCACCATCATCTGGATATCTGCTGATGATGTTGCCGTGAACCTCTGCTGCACATTGTTTTTAGTGCTAGTTAGCTACTGTAATGTTAGCACAATAATGCATGAACTTGGCACTTTGCATTGCACTTGGCATTTTTATTTTATAGTGACATGACCGCCACATAGCTAGTATAGCAAGCCATGTAGGTAGATGATGGAGCTAGAGGTTCCTGCTAAGCACATCATTGGACTGGTGGGTTTTCCCCACAGGAAAGAAGCTTGAAGTGCTATCATGCTTCCTGGATCTGTTGGTGCTGCTCAGAGCATGGGAGCAACAGATCAAGGGGATGAACAGGAATTCAGATGCCCTCGAAAATGTGCCAAAGCTCCATTCAAAGTTTCTCAGTCACCTACTAACTCATTGTTAAAATTTCACCTTTTGTTGTGGTGAGTTCAACATCATGTTGCCCCACCCGTCCTAATTCATCAAACCAAAGACGAGTGGTTCTGTCACACTGTAAAGTCATCAGAAGGTGGGCGACGCAACAAGGCTCCTTTGCTGGCTTCCATGACGAACTGAACCGTTATGACTCTAACTGTTACATCCTTCTCCATGCGAGGAGATGTAGAATAGCAGAGACTGAAAAAAAAAGTTATTTAGACTGATATATATATATATATGTTTAGAAAATGATGAATGTCCATTTTTGTGGTCCAGTGCTTTTTTGTCTTCATATGTGGATATTGGGCTTCAATGACCAATTTTATTTAAACAGTTTAGAAGCCCGAGTATCCTCCCATGACACAAGTATGCAAAAGAGGTCACTGACTCACTCAATTGAACCCTCCAGCAGTGACAGCCTCTGTGGTTTTCCTCTCAGCCTGCGGTCTTGACACCACTTTGGACACATCCTGCCATCACTAATAGCCTTTAATCTTAAAACATTTGCACTTAGTTTCTGGTGCAAAATCAATCAAAAGGGTCTAATGTGGCAACAAGCTGCTCAAACAATGGAGAACTAAATTAATTTTGCAATGAATGGAAACATCTTTCGTTGTAGCCCTGTAACAGCCAACACATTTCCAACTAATGGATGTCTATAAAAGATTTGAGGCATCTTTGCTTCATGTTGCCCATTGGCATCAAGCGTTGAGTGAAACAATTTTTAGTCTGCATGGAACCAAGTGTTTTTCAGCAGTCTGGTATAACCATTTATTTGCAGCATAAAACATGTTTTGAGCTTCTGGAGAGTTAATAGAGCTTGTTGTGGTGTCGTTAACTGGTAAACAGTGTCTCGCTGTTGTTTGTTAAAATGCGGAATGCAACTGCTTTAAAACCCTGTTTTCGGCACCTGAAAAGAACTATGAGCTGGGTTTTGCACTGGATATATACAGTACCGATGATGGCTGACACCCTTGGATTTCCTGTACAGTGTCTGCTATACTCATTTCTCTCTGGAGAAAGAGATCATGATCTCAACTGGAGACACGATTAATTTAGGGGTTTTATCTATTTAAGGTATATTAAACCTGCTTATTTGTGTTCCTGCCAAGAGTTAGAGGAGAAGTTTGATACCATACGCATCATGTTTGCATGGTAAAGTTGTCTCTAGAGCTAGAAGCAGGTTAGCTTAGCTTAGCATAAAGACCTGATTTTGTACAAAAGTAAACAAGTCCAGTGTTATGATTCGCTCTTTAATTTCATGTTATATCTTTCTTCAAACTGTGCAAAATCTGTCAAATATACAAGAAAAGTTTTTTAAAAAAAGAGATGTTTGAAAAGTTCTTATTTAAGATAAGCTAATTCGATGCTGATTGTGATTATGAATCCTCCTGGCTGGCTTTAGTGTAAACTCACTGACTGTCTGACTTTAAATTCAAAGGTCTTATGGAATCAGACGATCTAAACCCCAGTTATCTGTACATATCCAAAGCAAACTTTCAGTTTTTTTTGCCAGTGTAGTTACCAGGCAACCAGTATGCTAGAATAAGCTTCAGTGACTTTACATAAGGATGATCTCTCGAGGTAATGAGTACTCTACTGTCCAGAACACATGTGGCTGAATGATACCAGTTAATTATCAAGTTTAAGGTCCATGTTACTTTGGTTAACACACACACACACACACACACACACACACACACACACATACACACACGCACACACACACACAGGTAGATCTACCCACAAAACACCAGATGTTATTAGGATGTTGTTTTTTGGATTTAAACTTTGGATTCACATTTTCTGGGTGAAAGTTGTAAAGTCATGTGTGCATATGTGTGAACCCTTACTCTATCCCTCTCTGCACTCTTGTACTTTGGAACTTGAATTGTGCTACATCCTCTCTTCAAACCGTTTGAATCCAAAGCAGAGGGTGATACAGCGCTTCTGCATTAAATCTTTGTGTGTTTCTCTCTGAAGTAAAAAAAAGTGCAAATTCTGCATTTGGCTGTGTCATGAGGGTCTGCAACAAAAGGTCTGTCACTGAAGAACTGCATTAGAAAACCCAGTATGGTGGATGCATTGCCGATGCCTTTATACTGGAAAGCAACACATCCTACACTGAAACCTAATTGTACATCAGTAGATGTATCCCTTTGAATACTGACTGCATCAGTATTCTTAACTGGTTTTAAAGAACTTGAAAGAACTCATGTTTTTGCTTCATTAAAATGCTCAATTGTGACAATCTCATGTGGAGATAACATCAATTCTTGCAATAAAATCTGGAAAAATATGTGTCTGTATGGGTATAAATTAGGACAAAACTAAATAATAAAACTTAACCCATTGTTTTGTGTCAAAAGCTTTCTTCTCCATCTCTAGGGGGCAGTGTGGTTGCATCCCTTGTGTCTTAGATGAGATGGTCTGGAGAAGCCTGAAGCTGCTCTCACATTACAGCCTCTGACACTAAAGCTTGTGCTCTGGCCTGCAAACAGCTCCTCTGAATGCAGTGTCCTACTGTTTATGTCAAAATATATGAGTATAACAACAAACATCCATATTGCAGTGCACATGTTGAAACATATACACATAGCTTTAAAATCCTGCGTCGATGACACTTTTAGTCCCAGATCATTGATCCATTTTTGTCATCTTTTACTGTTTATCATTGATTTTTTATTTTTCCTGGGGAGCACATAAAAAGTTTCATATCTGTCTGCTGTGCCATTTGCTTTTGGTGTGTCTCCTCTGGCGGGCAGCTGTTATGCCAGTTCAGATGGAGTTAACCACCAGTACCAAATACTGTATATTATCTTTTCGAGCTCTTTGGGTTAAAAGCAAGTCGGGCTCTCAACGTTGGTGAAGCGCATGCTGGGGAAGATAGGAAGTCATACCAAATCAAGTAAACTTAGTATTAAATTGTACTAAATGTATTTAATAACTCTGTTAATTTGTAGATTCGCAATTACACTCAATAAATAAAGTATGATCTAATATTATGTGTAAAAAAACAAACAAAGAGGAACCAAAAACTCTACAAGCTGCAGCAGTATATAGCCTATACAATATTGGACATATCAATACAATAATATATATTTCTCTACTTCATGAGAACTTTTACTTTTGTTGGCATGTGTATGTGTTTGTAGGGGGGGTTAACAGAGAAACAGAGGACTATGCTCTGTCTACAGTTCCCCTAGTGCCTCTTCTGAGAAAACCAATGGAGAAGAGGAGGGGTTGTGTGAGTGTGTGCGCGCATCTGTGTGAATATGTGTGTGTGCGTGTGTGTGTGTGTGTGTGTGTGTGCATGAAGGAGGAGAACTAAGCTAACACATGGACTATGTCAATGTCAAGATTTGCAAGCTCCAACCGCTTACAATCTCTGCAACATAAAAAACTAATGTAAGAAAATATTTGTTTTTATCAATTCTTATGTATTACTCATTCTTAATGATAGAATTTGGGTTTAATGTTGATCAATATGAGGGAGCTAATGCTTTAATTACACTTCTTGTCATAATTATATTTAATATATGTGATGCTTGCTTTTGTCTCCTCTCTGAGCATGTGACGTTGAATTATGACTTGCTTGCTTTAGCCATCATTAACATGATTTTAATTGCATGTACTTTAGACTGTACTGTTAGAGCACTTGCTTTTGAAGCTTTATTAATGATGATTGATTTTTTTTTTATGTTCATACATGAGATACAGCTGTAATATGAAGATTGACTCCATATGTTATGCTGCTATAGGCTTAGCTTGCTGGGGGAACACTCCATGATGCACTGAGCTCTCTTCTCTGCTCCACTAAATGTCCATCCTAACAAAACATTGCACTAAATTTACTTCTTCTCCAGAGTCTTTGTGATTTATCATCCTGCAGGTCTTTCTAGGTTTTGGTGGGAGCTGCTGCTGTGGTCCTGCCTGATGCCTAATGCTCAAATAAGGACAGGAGATCCTGTGCCTTGGATGCTAGGCTGGATTGTCCAGCCTAGCCTAAGGATTACAATGATTTCTGGACCAACATACTATACCCACACTATTATTGTCATGTTGTTGTGTTCTGTACAAGTTACATCTATTGCACGTCTGTTCGTCCTCTGTGTTTCTTCCTGAGGTTTCTTATTTTCCCTGTTTAGGGTTTTTTAAGTTTTTCCTCACTCAGTTCGAGGGTCTAAGAGCAGAGGGTGTCACATCTGTACAGTTTGTCAAAGCCCAGTGAGATCATGTGTAATACAAATAAAATTTGATTTGATTCAATTTGATATGTATCTAAGCTGCTATACTCTCATGTAATCTTGTTAGTATCAGCTTTAACTGATGAGGATGATAACCTTCTATATAAGTTTCTATATTTGGCCAAAGGTTCCATCCATTGTTCACAAGTTCCAAGTGTTTTCCTATATTGTTAAAGGCCTTCATGGTGGTCATTTTCAGTCATTTCTCAGTCAAACTTTAAGTATTTTGTGCAGTTTAATCAGTATTTAACTCAATTGAAAACTGAAACTCTGCAGAAAAAATGAATTTTTCAGTGAAATGCATCACCTGCAAGGATGTGATTTCAATTACTCTGTTACGGGTAAATCATATTCTGTGGTACATTACCCATATCAAGTGGGGAACATTTAGTGTCCCTGGGGGGCTTGCAAATGAAATTGTTGCTCCGCACCTGTAGGCCCTATCACCGTGTACATTTTTACACCTGTGAATCCACCCCACTGATATGTTTATTAACCTTTTCTCCGTAATTGATCCATATGTGAAAGGGAACTTTGGTGGTGTGTGGACTTGCCAAGCGCTGATCAGGGCAACATATGGCTGGATTTAGTCATATATTGACACTGAAGCGTGTGTGTTTTTCAATGTCAGTCACCTCACCGTTGTGCTTTCATAATGGGCACCTGATTTGAGGTCCATATGCTGAAAAAAAACAAAAAAAAACCCCACATTGAAGTTGCCGATTGTGTTGACTCTCGCTCTGTTCATTTGCTGAAACCCTGCAGCAGTATAAGCGGCGAATTATCCCACCAGCGTCTGCCGGCTTTCCAAACGGACAGATTTCGTTATGTAACAAAGCCAAGAGCTTCATGGAAAACCGATTGCCATGCCTAGTCCTGTTCCTAATCCTCCCTGCAGTTGGCCTTAAGCCCCTTTGGCCTCAATGAGAGCAGTCAGCCAGGGGTTGTAATTAGGATAAAAGCTCCACGACTCACCTGGTTACACAGCTGTCTGTTGGGATGGAGGAGGCATGATTACAGAGCGGACACGGTCCTCCCACCTTTGCTAGCGTGGACCAACATGCTTTTCAAGGAGGCCGATTGAGCCAGAGATCAGAAGGCTGGGTCGGCTAGGCCACAGTTGTTGTTGTTGTTGTCTTGCCGATGCTGTTGCTTTTCCGAGAGGGACTGCCGACAGTTTCAACAGCTGTTACCTGAAGGGCCTGTGCAACTCTTATAGGCTTCTATAGGCCTCAAATGTCTCATCTTCCTCTGATGCTTTGCATTGTTACATTCATAAAAGTGGTTCTGCTCTGAAAGTTCCCTGCCCTTCCGTGTGCCTTCATGGAAAGGCAGAACATGATGTGGGCTGGCTTTAAGATCAGTTCATTCAACTGAAAACACTCTCATGACCTGCTTATACTAATGCCAAACTGCTTTGTTTTTACTTTGTCATTGACATTCTGTTCCGTTATTGTGCAGAAGAGGCAGGGGATAGCTAAGGGTGAGCTTTATTACATGAAGAAAACTCAATAAAGCATTTGCAAATTGACAGATCAAATGCAAATTAAATAAAACATCTGGAGCAATTTGACAACATGTCCGCTGCACAAACGCTCCAAATGGCACGGACGACAGCTGATCACTATTAGAGCTGGGTATTCAGTGACGCACGTTTCAGTTCAATTTTGTTTCTAGGGGTTACAATTCAATTTGATACTGGTCAATATACTTGGAAATTGATTCAATAATATGACAGAAATAGATAATTAATTCAATAGATATTTAATTGGAGTACCTTCTGATATTAGTTAAAAAAAGTTAGGCATTATTTGGATCATATTTTAGCGGTTTCTTATTCTTTGAACAAAGAATAAAACATTAAGAGTGCAGTATGGTCTAGATGGGCATATGCTCTAAAGTGCTTCCCCTAGTTTGCTTGTAAGGCAGGCAGGGGATAGCAAGACAGCTTGTGTGTTTTTCAAAAAGACATGATATGGCATACAAAAAATTGTGAAATGATGGCCATTAAGGCCTTGGTGCATAGTCCTATCATGAAGTATGGGGTTATTTTGCAGATATTCAATATATTCTCGATTTTGGAGAAAACATCCAATATTGTGATACATATCTTTATTGAGAATTGGAATTATCTGTATGATAATAGGACATTTTTTTCCATAATGCCCAGCCCTATGGGTATCTGGAGTGTCCATCCCTTTTCAGTTTCCCCTTAAAAGTCCCCTTACAATGCATGTGTTATTGAATCAAAGGTGTCTTCTACTGTATATTTCTTAGCATACTTAGACACAATCCCATGTTGCCATGCACGTTCACTTATTTATCCTGCACTGTGGTACCTCTCTTGGAAGTGATATTAGCTGCAACAGCCAATAACCACTCTCAGGCCGACAAGAAGTTGAAAATGACACAATTATAACTACCATGACCATGCTTAAGCAAACGTTTTTAGCTTTTGAGAGCTAAAGATAAAGTATCACCATATCACTGTCTTGTATGTGTAATGGTGCATTGTGAAAAACAAATGATAAAAATAAAAGAAAGTGCATACCGAGAAATGCAGTATGTGTGCTTACATGTAACATGTACAGTTGTCATTATCTGTATTTAGTCAGAGGCAGCAGCTGTTGTGATTGTTAAGATCGCTTCTCTGCGGCGCGCAAGAAAACACAGACCTCTCAACTCATCACTGCCACAACAAGGTGAGTGTTTACCTTGGAAGTAGGCGTCACACTGGCCTACATCAGAGAAAAGTCCATCCCAAAGGAGCACCATTCACATGTCCAGAGTCTAAGAGCAATTTTGAAGTGGGAAAGGAGAGATTTGGCGCTTTCACTCTCTGTTGACGTGGGCAGCCGCTGTTGAGAAGGGTCCCTGCGGCCTCATGGGAAAACCCTTTTGACGTCAAAGTGCGTTCCAAGCCCACAGATAGAGTGTTTTCATATGAACGGCCTGGGTTCGAGTTACAGCAAAGAGTTGGAAATTGCAACCACAGAGCTGAGGGCAGAGAGGCGTCCAAGTCGAAGCCTCCGTTTCATTCTCTAGCAGATCAGCCCTCGTTGATTGTCCTTGTGCCTCTACTGTGTGTCTTCATAGTTTTTTCTGTGTTTCTTACTCTCCCTCCTCTTCATGTTATCACCTTTTCACATTTTCTTTATTTTGAACCTCTTTGCTTATCTAGAAAACACCGTACCACATGTTTTTGTTATTAAATCTCCTTTTGACACGAATCCACTTTGACTCACCTAACTTGGCTCGTTCCCCTACCTCTCCCACTCGACCTCCCTCCACATGCCGAAGGTGCTGCATCCGAGTGGTGACAACTCCAGCTGTTTCTGCTGATATGTGGCGGTGATGCATCCAAGAGGTGCTTGAGATGACGGGCGGGGGGGTATGAAGCCAGCTGTTTTCCTGTTACCTACAGTCCGCAGGGACTAACATTCACTTATGTGCACGCATGTCCACTTGAACACACGTCGGATTAATACACGTGTTTGCGTGTACGTATAACTTCCGTGTCACAAATCTTTGATTACAGTGAAGAAAAGCATAAATAGAGGGTTTTGCGTGTTAGTCGGTCCACGGAATATGGTGTTTAAACCGAGCAAAAGAGGTGGTTCAACCACATATAATGATGGTCCGAGGCTTACACGGATAATCACTTTCTTCTCTGTAAACCTGCCATTCCCTCTTTCAACACCAGTGCCTCAACAATCATAAAACTCTATGGTTCAAACAGCAGAGCAGAGAGCTTTTTACTGTGATGCAGCTTCACCCATTACAGTGGTTTTTTTTAACATTTTTGACACAGGAATATTTCCGTTGGTTGCTTATTTCTCTGTTACTTCACAGAAGCTTGATGAAGAAACCGATCCAGTTGTTGACATGGCAAAACGCGAATAATTGTATGTAGTTGCACAGAGTTTTGCCCTTCAGAAGTGACAGCTTTCTGTTATCTGGAATAAAGGAGTAAATCCCTTCAAACTAATTCTCACAAACTGATACTTTAGTTAGTTAAAAGTGTTTAGAAAAGTCCTCTCTACTGTCTTTCTGAGCCCACATGTTGAGAATTTAAATGAGTATTTTTTTCTTCTCCATCTGTTGAACTTGCAGAATATGAATTGGGGTTTTTTGTGGCTTAAAAAATGAGCTGTGACCGCAACACCTCAGAGGTTTTTATGGAAAATTTGTATTGCATTAGTTGAATTTTCACAAGCTGGTTGCAAACTTTGTGAGTTTATTGTTTTTGGTACAAAAATTGTGACAATTTAGCTTTGGTTTTAGCACAAGACAAGAAATGCCGATGCCAAACTGTAAGAAATGTCTCAGAAAATCAAACTCATTTTAAGTACAAATTACTTTCTGTTTTGTACCTGTAGTTTGAATCACTCGCCTTGGACCCAGAAGGGGAAAAAAAGACACACTGTTTATTTTTTGGTGTTCTAGGAACATTTTTGGAGATTGTCATCCTTCATCATCAGCGAATCATCGGTCCTGATAGAAGTTTATTCAGCACTTTTGAGTTCTTTAAATTTGATGAAACTTTTAATGCTTCAGATATAGGTATTTCTATTCAAAGACACCATGAAGAAGTAGTCTAACCAGGCAATTACAAGCATTATTAATATTATTAGACTCCAGATTGGCCACGTTACGAATAACGACGAAATAAAAAGTAGGAATCTTACATACTAACCATTTTTGGCTCATAGTGTGACATCAAAAACAAACTTTTTAATAGACATTGATTGACAACACACAAGAAAAACACCCAGCAAACACAGCAGTTTTGCAGCTTTGACCTATTCACCGAGAAAACTACCCCTCTGACACGCATGTGTTCGCATGATATATTATAATATACACATGGCTTATCAGTTTGGGTTTTGAATTGCTTCTTAATTATCAGCAGATGGACTTTTGTCAGCGTTCAACACTTGTGTTTTCATCGCAAGTGCTGAAAGGGCAGAACTTCATGAGCCATGACTTCAGCCATTCAGTTTCTCTTGCATTTTTTGACTTTGGCGCTTCCTTTATTCTTCCCCAACCAACAGGGCTGACAACACCAGTGCCATTTTTATTTTCTTATCAACCACATCGAGCAAGTGAGAGCCCTGTCATGAGTAAGCGCATAAGTCGGCAACATGCTGAAGTCATTGCAATAGGTTCCTGTTCAGCCTTTTTCCTCCGCCGTACACAAAAGGGGTTCCCCTCCGTTGCGGCTAGTTCTTGACATTGTTTTTTTTTAATTCGCCAGCCCTTGGATTGACAGCTTTCAGTCCCAACAAACTGGACTAAACAAGATTTTTTTTTTAATGCAAAAGAAAGGGTTAGGTAGACCTTTAGGTGTGGATCCTAGTTTATTTACCATTTTACCTTGGTCTGTTAGAATCCAGCGACATGACGTGATACTTATGCAGGTTAACCACCACAATGCTAGAATTCCACAAAGCTTCTCTTTGGCCATAAACCAACCATTAAACATTCTGAGGTCCCAAGATTAATCCAAACACAATAAATTCTCCAGCGTCTTCGCCGCAAATCTCTCCCTCTAACTCTCATGTTTCACAATTCGTCCGTTTATTCTTTTCGCACTCGGCTGTACCACAGTCAAAATCAGCTGAAGCCATCTGTAACAACAAACCTCCCAGATAATCTTTGCCTTCTACTGGTTGCCCAATTTCTTGCTTGTGCTTGTTTTCTCTATTGCCCACTCGATCGCAGCTCATTGAAATTTCAAGGGCTGCCGTTTGTTTTAGTTTGCTTTGCCAGGAATGTGTGAGCGTCTGGGGCACGCACCAAAAAATTGCCAGAATAATTCCGCTGGATAACATTTGGCTCCTTTAACAAAAAGGAGGTTGGAAAGCCGAGAAGGAGACTTTTTTAAAAAATTTTTTTTTCCAAAGATAAAGGTAATTTGCAATAGGGCTTGGATTTCAGATGTGTGGGGGGGGATTAGCTAATGGCTAAAAGGCTGAGGCGAAAGCAAACACACCTTTTTACAATAGAAGCCCTTTCTACCCTCTGGCTGGATGAGGAAACTGCTGGTGTACATGAAGCTCAGGAAGTGCTTCTCCTGTGTCACGGGAGGTTAATTGTGCTTAGGTGTTATCTTAGAAACAAAACCCCCGGCAAACTCCTTCAACATCCCACCACTACAACCTTGTGGACTGCTGCTCTACACATGGACAAACACAACAATACATCCATCCATCCATCCGCCTCATGAGCCAAGGTCACTCTGTGCACAGTTATACATTGTAGATTCCAAATATCTTCTGTTTTCCAAATCTTGCTCCTTTTTCTTCATTTTGTTCCATCTCCTGCACTCTTCCTGGACTCTCAGAGGGACTGCGCTCCGGCCGTAATGATGGCCCCTGTGTGTGGCGTGTTAAGAAAGCCAGTGAAGGGGGAAATTGCTGCTCTTGCAACTTGCATTCTTGGGCTGGGTGTCGGAGTTGGGGGGCCTCATCAGCGTTTTCTGTGGCTTTGCAGGATTGTAAGCTTGCCCTCAACAATGAGCGCTGCCGGCCCTCCTTGCGTGTGGTGGCGAAATTTCAGGTGGGCTGATATTCCAAGAGCAAGCTTTTGTGCAATGTGGAAATATGCTCCCATTGCATCCTGTTTAATAACAGCAATGGACTGAAATGTGAACGCTGCTGGAGACAAGATGGTGGATGGTGGCCATTAAAAATCCCGGCAGGCCATTGAACAAGGTCATAGATCAGTTCATTATATAACTCGAATATAGATTCATGGGTTTATGAATTTGTAGAACATACTGTTTATAGTCTCACTAGTGATTATTTTCATTATAGCTGTTCATTATAGGTTATTCTGATATTTTTATGATGTTTTTATTTTCTAATAATTATTTGATCACTTTATCCGTTAGTTTTCTAGAATCTAGAGTAATATTGCTTTTTCTTTGTCCAGATGAAAGTGTAAAACCAAAAGACTTTATTTACTACCACAAATGATCAAGAAAAGCAGCTCATTTTTACATTTCAGAAGCAAATGTCTGAAAATGTCTTATTTCGTTTCGATCAACTAATCAACTTTCAACTAGTCAACAATTTGTAGGGGTTATTAATTACCGTCCTTGCGATCATTATTTCACTTATAAAACGTAGAAAAGGAACACTTTAAAAAAATCTAATCTGGATGTTCATTAACAGTGACAGACTCTGTTCAAGTCAGTAAATGTTTGGCACTTTGGCTTGAATTGCCTAATTAATGAACAGCTGATTATTTGCCTTATTGTTTCAGAATGAAATACCTTAAAGCTTACAGACCCCCTCCGCTCCAAAATGTGCCTTTCTCACGTCTACATCCTCTAAAATGTCTTACCTAGACTGCTTTCACTTGCGTCTGTCCAAAGCTTGTCACTAAAGAATTGTTTTCACATTCCTCCACTGAAGAGAAAAATGTCAGTGCACTTTTCAGGTAGCTTCCTGCCAAACCTGGTTGCCATAATGATGTCAACACCGTAACATCGAAGCAGGTATCATATGTTTCACAACCACTAACCTAACAGAAGCCTATGCTAACTTGACTAAGCATTTGGTTACATCTATTAATCACCAATTTTGGACATAACAGACTTCAGATTGGATTCATAGACCCAGAACATCTCAAAAGCAGAGAAATAAGGTTAGTTTTTAATTCGATTTAAAATTTCAGATTTATTTGTGTCCACAGAGGTGCATAAATATGATCCTATCTACATGCTACAGATTTCAATGTCATCTGTTTTCGTCAGATTCCATAAAATTGATCCTGAGCATTAGGAGAGTATCAACTCATCATCCACAGGTCATCATCTTCCTCCTTGGAAAGACTTCCCTTTGCCAAGACTAAATGTGCGGCTTGGACAGCATGAAGGATATGTGCAATGTGTGTCTCGTAGCCTGATCACAAGCCAACTGTCCGCTAGTTCTGCAAGCGTCACCCAGATTGTGTGATGCCTGCAGAATGAGCTGACAAGACAGGGGACACTACAAACATGCTCTGTGGCAGGGGAGGCGAAATTAATCACAGAGAAGTGAAAAAGAAGTGGAAAAGACAAACTCTGAGAGGATCGCTTCGTCACTGACGTCGGTTGCAATCGCACTAGCTCGATCGAGCCAGTCTCACTGTCTCATTGAGACCTGTGCTATCTCAAATGTTGGGAAATGCTTTGTTATGTCCTCATTGGCACGCACTTCATTCCTCCCTTTGTCTCTGTTACACCCACAAAATGATTTAGTAGTCGAGGATTCACGCGATGCTGACGTAGACGACAACAAGATTCCCATCCCCTACCCATCTATCATTCACAGTGGAACAATTACATAACTCTGTTTACATGCGGAGAGGAAGATTTTCCAGCAGGGGGACAATCACAAAGCGAAGAAGCCCAGGGGTCTGCACATATCTGCACATGCTACACCCCAAAGCACGCACACACATGAACATCACATACGCTCGAAGACGCTGCCAGGCCAACATAGTGATGCCGCTCGCTCGCCCTGTGAACCGGCCGATTCACTTGACCTTCTGTCGTGGTGCTTGACCCCCATCGCGATGAGACATTTGAATCACGCCTTTTTGACACCCCGCAGATGAGTGATGGCGTCTCGAGTCTGCACGTGGGCTTTGGTGTGAGCCAAGCATGGGTCTGGACGTGCAAGCCAGTATTTATGTGCATTTGTGAGCCAGTTTAGAATTCATTCCATTTTCATTCCAGCGAGGGCTTCATCAGACTCAGTTTCACTTACCTCCCTTACTTCGGTAATTGATTGGCATGATTTGAGCTGTAATTATTCAAGCATGCATTCTCTGGGAAACACCATGTTTTGATGGCTAATGTGCGGGCAGGCGTCGGCAGGGAGGATTATCGGCGCTGCGCACGAGATGACATTAAGTATGAGAAGACAGCAGCGAGCCTCACAGTAATAACTTGTAAGGCTGTTTGCTTCCTCTCCCGTTTTAATGGCATATCTCCAATGTTTTTTCTAAGTGAGAGTTTATACCCTTTGCGTCCTCGGGATCCACTGGGGACACATTTTAGCTACCTTTTCCAAATACCTCACTTAATTTAAAGCATGAGCTCTGCCTGGTGCCATGCTCTGCCCTGCAAAACATATCTATCATACCAAGTCAGTAAATTTCAATCCTCAGTAAATGTCTTTTTGTAGAAAACAGCTGAAAAAATACAATTAGAATAGTTTTCATACTGTAATAAAGGTGTGCTTTGTCTGCGCCCGTTAGTGCTGAATGGCGAAATGACACTGAGGACAAAATTTACACAGCACAAAACTAGAGGTCGCTTTCCTCTTCCTGGTATGTGTGACGGTAATAAAACCAAACTGAGTGTAACTGGCATTCTGCTGAACTGGTGCTGCATTAAGGGGTCAGCTGGCTTGAGTGTCCTCGAGTGCTGAAAAGCTGAGTAAACATCCCCACGTGTAGTGCATGGATATATTCAAATTTAGCTTTATTAATGAAATATGTCCAAGAGCAAAGCACACAAACACCGTGTTGTTTTTTTTTTTTTAAACCTAATGGAAGCACATATTTGTTTAAGAGGATGATGCTTTCAGGAAAACCCGTTGCTGGTTAGACCTACTTCAGGTAAAAGAAATACAGTTAGAATTGGTCATGTAACCAGAGTTCAGGCCCGAGGCCTTGGCTGCTTCAGGAGCGGAGGGAGCAGAGACTTGGGAAAAGGCGAACAAAGCATCTACCTCAGGGCCGCTTCATGTCCTTTCCAGTCTTTGCATGCTCATATGCATATTTCAAGGCCTAGGCAATAAAACGTGTTAACATAAAACGGCACTTGTTTGTTCAATTTTTGTTTGCTGCCTTCACAAGCACTACTCTTTATCAGCTGGAAGATCTGCTGCCGGTGGGAGCCCCAGACCGTTATATAAGATGCAGCCGTATCTCAAATGGCCTATGAGAGGGTTTGAAGTTGACCCTGACAAAGCCATCCATCAGCTGGGATGCCGGAGTCAAAGGGCCAGCTGTCACTCCTCCCTATTTAAACTCAGAATTTACACTTGAACCCTTAAATCCTTAACTCCGTTTTAACTTGAAAGATCATGTTCCTCGTGTTGTTTTTCAAAGAAATGGATTATGTGTTCACGTATTGTTGGCAGGCTTTAAATTCTGATGTTCACGGTAGCTTGCTGTTTAGAAATAAAGTCACAAAAGCACTTGAATATTCAATGCACTTAGTTAAAGTGCTATGTGATGGAATTTATCCACATCCAGCTACATCCAGATTGTTAGGAAGTAAATATCAGCTGTTGTGAAAGTCTGTCTTCTCTCAAACATAATGGAAGTTCTAATCGATGGAATTTTGCTTGCGTTGCTCAAAGTGCTAAATAAACAGGTCTCTCTACAAATCATGACTTGGTTACTCAAGATAATCATCTGGCCTTAATGTGAGTAGTTCAAGTAAATTGTGATCTATTGTTTTAATGTGCGTGGATGACAATAGAAATTGTCCAATGTAATAGTGGCATAACCCCAAGAAAAACTTTTTCATTGTAAACATCCTGCAATCCATCCAACAAAGTCTGAACAAGTTCAATATTTACTCTTCCCCGAGCTGATGGCAATTCGGGTGAAGCTGCTGATAGTTTACAATAAATAAATAAATAAATGAAATGGCTCCATACAGCTTGTCCAGTGTGATGCATCGTCATTTGATTACGCCATAGCTGTGTGAAGCCATTTTATATCATTTTTCTTTCTTTATTTAGTTGAATCTTTCAGCGCTGTGTTGTTGTGAGACTCCCCAAATGTTTCGT
>KV751369.1:1331222-1349380 GCA_001698575.1 Mola mola | reverse complement strand
ATCGCTCCATACAATCCGGGTTCAAGAGCGAGGCCTGCAATGGATTAAGCAAACTTGCAAACATTGACCAGACCTTGACGGTGAAACGGCTGTTTTTGAGAAAAAGTCATGGGGTTGCAGACAGGTGAGTGCCCCTGATCAAAGCAAGGTCCTTCGGAGTTCAGGGCCATCTGGGTCCAGCTCATCAACAAGGCAGGCGTCAGAGACACACCAGCGTTTCCACAGGCTTCCCCCTTCCTTTGTCCCTAACACACAATGGGCTTGATCTTCTGATCACAGCACTCTGCCAGTGCGAGACAGAATAAATGAATATGCTTTGAAACACCGAAAAAGGCTATATTTGTATTCCCACATGTCCAGAGACACACCACATCCAGTTTGACAGACAATAAGCGTCTCTGTTTACTATCCGGTGTTAAATAATAGACACAAGGCGCTTCTGCTAAGTAGTGAGGGAGTTGTACTGGGCATTGTTTTAATTTCTCTGCAGCAGCCTTGTGGAGAATTTCCACTCTAAATGCCCATGAATTGCATCCACATGGCCTGCGGAGGGGTTTTCACAAGGACCACTGCCAACTTGACAACAACTTTAAAAGCACCTGGATCCTGTTTGTGTGTATGTTATTATCTTGTGTGTATTTGCACATGTCAACACTGTCAAATGCGTTCATATGTCTGCATGCATCCAGACTTTTATTTGCATGGACAATTATCTGTCTTTGTTCATACATTATCTAAATTAAATCATTTACCGTCAGGACTGGCCAACATTTAGCATGTTAGGCCTGAAATTACTAGAGCACCAAATATTATTTTAGAATCAAAACTATTCACTAAAATGCCGCAGTTTTTTTTTTTGACGTTAGCACGTTCACAATCAAAACTATTCACTAAAATGCCGCAGTTTTTTTTTTTGACCACGTTAGCACGTTCACGATGTTTTTGCATGTAGCACAACACACATCAAACAAAAAAATAAACGGTCACCGTCACGACTGAGGATTTCCACTTTTGTTTTGCTATTCAAAGTCTCCAAAAATGAATTCAGAGAGCTCGAGTCTTCTAGGTAGAAAACCTACGGAACCAATCTTGCAGGGGTTGGGATTAACGTTGTAGAAACAATACTTCCCATCGTGACGCATTGCCTTTTAGGACACCTTGTAAACTAGGTCTTCCTCTACTTCCGAGGAATCTGCCTGGTTTAAACATGTGTTGCTGAATTTCACCAATGTTAGAACTTGCCACTATGGAATTTGTAGTAAACTAGTCAAAAATTGCAGGTAAACTCCAGCTCCTTCAAACTGTAGATCCCCCATGGTCTAGATGAGGCGAAGGTGTAGAATCACAACCAAACCGTTTAAAGGCCACAAAGGCCAATACAACCATATGCACTCACATCACACGTATAGGCCATTTAGAGTCACCATATTGACCTCATACAAACAGACAAAACATTATCAAAAGACGTGCTCTTCATCTATTTGACGGAAAATGTGCTGCAAATTCTGACGATGCACCTGAATAGAGAAACACTCCAAGTCGCAAAGATGATGAACATTAATGTTCACGGTTGGAATGATCATGTCTTATGCCGATTTCTGACCCTTTGGCTGCTCGCAATCATTTTTACCAGAAAAATCAAGGTTGGATTATGGCACAGTGTATCTGCAGGTATGAACACGGTGGATACTCAACCGTGCAAAAGGGTTTTGAAGAGAGTGGAAAAGTGCTTATGATCTCCCATGTGTTTCCCCTTACCACTAGATCAGTGAGTAATAAAACCTGCCTACTTAAAATCGTTTACTTTGCCCTTATCATACACAGAGATCAGAGTTTTTAGTATAAGTTTGGATTATTACAGTTGTTTCTTTGGACAGTTAAAAGTTAAGATAATGAGTCCAAACGCTAGCACTATCTAGCAGCCAGGAAACAAATGAGAAGCAGTAGGGAAGTTAGAAACACAAACTGGCTAGTAGTATTGATGGTTGCTAATCTGAAGCAGCATTAAAAATGCTAAAATGGTGGGTGAAAGGTTACAGCACGTTGAGGAAATCTCAAATCTCAAACTCAAAATATTTGGATTAAACCCAGAGAAATGATGGTTGCATTGCTGTTTTCAGAATCAAAGTATCACACTGGCAGTTGTTTGGCAAGTCATTGACCTAATTAACAACTCTGGGACAGAGTCACTGATTATGCTTGCAGGCATTTACAAATGGAACACGACAGTGAGATTTAGGGAACGTTGTAGTTTTAGTTTTAGCCATCTTCAAACGTGCTTTGGACCCTTTGGACTGACATGTTGGACTACAAGTCTGGCCCCCAAACTATTTCACTGAAGCCAGATGGCAAGTAGACCATTTGTTGACAGTCTGTAATGGTGAATTTATTCATTCACCTTACAGATGAATGAGAAGTAAAGATAACGGTGGAAGAGAGCAGCTGGAAAATCAAAGAATGAATACGGGTCATTGTTTCACATGAGGCTACTCAACATTTCAAAGCTGACATATCTTAGAATTAACGATGAATGGAGTTTGACTCATTGCTCCTTTATTCAGTAATCAGACATCTTGTTTGTTACAATATTCACAAATTCTTTCTTGTTTTCTTTCTTTCTTTTTATTTTTAACCAGACAGCCTTGACTTTGACCTCTCCAGGTTCTTCACATTTCTTTATAAAAGCTTGAAATACCACATTTTGAATATTCAGTTTGTTTGCTGACGCAAAACTCACATTTAATGTCGACTCGTGTGATTTTTGGCATTTTGATTTTGTTGTATGTTAACCCCACCAGACTTGAACAAGCTGACATAAAAGCGTCATTAGGACTTTTTGCTGTATTTAAGCCTGTTGTAAATAAAAAAAAAATAGTTGTTTATTTAATTTAAATAGCAATTAAAGGTCCCTGAGGTCACAGCGGGAAGACTGGGGATGCACTCTGCTGAGTTAGTGAGTTCGCAAGCTTGTAGGGTGGAGGAGTTTGGAGGGGAGCGCTGCACACGTGCACACCTCCCCATCCAAATAATTACTCCAGCCTGCATCTCAGCTGTAAGTGCTTGGGGGCCCGTGGAAAGAAGGGTGGGAGGCTCTTTGTCTAAACAGAGAGCCGAGCGAAACGGGGGGGCCCGACGGAGTGTCAAAGAACACGGAAGTATTCAATCCTGTCGTGACATGCTCACCTCGACCACCTTAACCCAAGAAACCAAGCCTACCCAGATCTTCTGTGACCTGCTTTTAGCTCCACATATGGAGGCCACCACACACTAGTGTGCATGCCAGTGGGGGAAAAAAAGGGAAAAAAGGGAAAGATGACACAGCTACGAAAGACATAATAGACTAAATGGACCAGGGGACATCTGAGGTGCTTGTCCAGCTGCTGGGATGATGCAGCGCCACTGGTATTCTCTGACACCATACCTTTTTCAGCACGTGTTGAACCAGATACATGGCTTTTATCAAAAGGTGGAAAACTGGCCCTCTTCCATTGCCTAGTTAGTTACATGCCATGTGACTTCATACCCGAAAAGCGCAAGCATTTCAGACGTTTACACGCGGGCGTGCCGATCAAAACAAAAGCCATTCCCTCATTTATTTAGAAGGTGAACACATGGGACCATTAATTTGAAACATTAAGAATGCAAAATATCAAAACATCTGTTTCTAAATAAACATCGCCAGGAGGATTGAAACTTTAGTGCTGGCAAAGATCTGCAAACTACAACAAAACAGATCAAAACATCACTTTTTCCGTCCTCATGAGGTTAATTCATTTTTACAAGTGTCTTGCTGTTTGCTCTTGTAGTCAATTTCGAGGTTGGTATGTTTTTCACCTTTGTTTACACTCCAGGCATATTTATCTTTGTCCAAGTGTCCTGGTTTCACAGCAACTCTTTCTTTTTTTTTTTAAAAAAAGGCTTTCACTGCAGGCTGAAATACACAGCCTGCCATGATGAGTTTTATTCTTTCAGGGTCTCTAACGGTGTGGATGAAATGCAGTTGAAGCGGTGGTATCAGTAAAAATCGAGCAAATGTTCAAGGACGACGGGACCCCGCACCCTCACATCTGCTTGCTTTAGTGCAAAAACATCATTCTGTCATTCTCCGTGAATTTTATCCAACATTTATTAAATCATTTTCCACTCTCGGGGTTAATGAGGCCAGGTTCATAAGAAAACTGGGTTCACTGGGTGAGACAGTGGGAAAAATTAGGCCAGATGTGCCGTAGTAGCAGCGATTCCGATTCGCTGTCTGTGGCCAGTATCGTAGTCCGAGTAAGGCCGAGGTAAAGTCTGCTGTAGGCCTTTAAGCAACTTCAAAGAGGAACGATGTCCTCAAACCTTGAACGGCGAAACGGAGAGCTAATTGAGAGCATATCATTTCCAGATGGCTTACAAAAATCGGTGAGAGATGATTAAATTGCTAAGAAGCAATGGAAATCCCTGGCAATTAGGCCCGATAGCTGCCATATGCACCAGACTAGGTGAAACTGCTGCAGACACACACACACACACACTTGTAGATCAGCTTGTAGATCCAACATTTAGCCTATTTGATCACCACAAACACACTCCGAAGAGATAGTATTTCACTGTATTCCATTTATGGATGAGCGTAAGCTCACCTTTCTGACACTGTGATCCACAGGCAGGCTGGACACTGAACATTATTGCCATTGATACCTTTATCGACACTCCTTTAGGATCTTTATTGTTATTTGGTGGAATGACAAGACAACTATATGTTTGCTGAATGGATATGAAACACATGACGTGACCTTATGTCCCCTCTTCACTTATTTGATGAGCTCTCATCCTGCTGATTTAAATGGGGATGCCAGGTACTGCAGGTTTTATCTGATGCACAATGCTGATTTGGTTGGCTGTGCAAGTTGCAACATTACATGCATTTTACTTCCTCATCTTATTGGTTCGGGAAAATGGACACATTTTTAGCGCTGTTCGCTTTCAATCACCCCGGAGGGCAGAATTCTTTCTGGAACTCTAATTTAGTTTGATACCTGTTGGGTGACTATTTAATTATGTTTGTACACCAGAGATTTGATTTAAATTGTGTAAGTCAACTAGAGATGTGACACTTGATTTTCCAGATTTTGGGGCCTTAAAAGAACCAGGTTTTGATCCCTATCCCTGCTCATGACACTTTCATATCAGTTGTAGGCCTAAAAGCAGTGAGAAGAGGTAAATATTTTCCTGTCATGACAAGCACCCTGACTATCTTTGCACCATTTAAATACAGCAGATTCTGCCAGTCCTGAGCAGTATTCAGGTTAAACAAATGCCATGGCCTAATTTATCTGACCCAGGTCTGTTCCAAGGACATATTAGGACAAGAAGCATCAGATGCATCAGATGTAATTAACATAGATATTTTCTGCTTTTGGAACTTTTCTGATCACTGGTTTCAGTGCAATCCAGCTTTTGGAGAGAAGATGCTGAGCGACCATGGAAAAATATTCCCCTTTTCCAAAAAAGTAATTTCCTGCAATCACGGTGGCTTTACTGTATTTATTTGATATAAATGAAAGAGGATGTTATTTGTATTTTTCTAATTTGACTTACTGGAAGAATTTTAAAGATTTTCCATCCAAACCATTTCATTCTTGATACCCGGAGAAACCGTGTTTTAAAGCTGGTAGCTTCTAAATGTTGTTGGAAAAGGCATCAAATCGTGTTATTTCAATTTATTGTTTCATTAACATATTATTTTTACTGGATGTATTGAATTAGATCGGTGCCCTCATAATTCCCAAAGTGTACTTCGCCTCCTTTGACTTCTATATTTCCCAGACTGAGTGACCAAAGTTTAAAGAATAGGTCCAGAAATGACGATGACAATCTAAACCTAAAGCAGAAATTCTCATCAGGAGTCAGAAATGCTGCACTATGTACGACCGAAGAACACCTTCAGACATCCCCTGTGAATATGCTCTCATTTATTTGGGTAGGTGTTTCAACTCTCCCCCCCCCAGTGATTTCTCTTCAGTACAATATTTTTACACTCTCAATGCTCCTGTCTGCGGATGAATAAAAACAGAGCAAACTCTTTGTGTTGGCAAACTCGCAACTCATCCTTAATGCTGCCTCTTTTTTGTTATGTGTTTTTACTGCTGATCCACTCTAAGTAAGGACCTACTGAATGCCTCAACATGTGAAGATCCCTGTATCCACACTGAATGAAAAAAAAGTCTTCTAGTCTTATTTCCTTCTAATCCCAATGTGTGGCTGATAACATACAAAGTTACAATGCTCTAAAGGTCAGGCAAAGCCTGCTCTTACTATTCTTGGCAAGAGTAATTCTGTACATAAAAGGGGTCAGAAGTGGCTGGCACAAAAAAAGTCCTCATCTAATTGGACAAGAATAAAGGGTTTTTGTTTATATTGAAACAGCTGTTCTGCCTGTTTTCACGAGTTTAAGCAACCATGCAAGTACAGTAAGAGCAGCTGGCCTGCAGACTTTATTGTACTGCAATGTGCTGTATTTCTGCTGTGCTTTACTGCAGTCATGAGACACACAGGGATAGAATCCTCTCTGGGGGTAACACCGCTGTCTTCCAGACAATAAATAGTATGTTCATGTAGCAAAAGTTAGTGTTTTCACTGGTTATTTCAGACTAAGCACAGAGCGAGCAAACCAAGACTGCAAACCTCCTCTAAGGTTGAACAGTCTCCCCCTAAACATGTTAGTCACCCTTCAGAACAAACTCCCTGAACCTCTAAACGTATGTCTAGGTGTCTGATTTTTGCCGCAACGTGTTGTAGTTCCAAACTTATTCACAAAAATTAAGATTTTCTTAATGGTGGAATTTGGGATTTGATTGTAAAATATCTTTTCACATTTTATAGACGCCAAATATGTAAATCCATTTAAATAGTCCATATACTGGGGATCAAAGTTTGGAGCACATCCATTAGATATCATTAAGGTTCAATATTCAATTACAAAGGAATAACAATAGAAAAAAACAAAACAAAAAAACGAACTGCCTACCTTTACCTTAATTACTGTAATGTTCAAATTTATGCAAATTCGCTCAAGATTTTATTTACTAATCTGGAAAAGCGTATTCCAAAAATATGTTTTTTAGCACAACCCCATTTCTGCTCGCTGCCCTACCCCTCGCCTGCAGCTGGAACTTATTTGCTCTGTAATTTTCCAACTTAAATTAGTCTACTGTAAGCTGCACAGTGGCAAGTTCTAACGTTGGAGTAATTCTGCTAAATGATGTCCATGAAGAAGAAGAATAACTACTTGAACATGGTCGCCTACAAGTTGATGTGAAATAACAGTGACTTTTTATTTCTACAACGTTATGACCAAGTTGTCAGGATCGGTTCCATATATTGTCTATTTGTAAAAAGACCTAGGCTGTCAGAGCTAATTTTCGCAGACTTTCATTTGTAGATGAATGAATCCAAAATGATTCTGATCGGACCCCCCATCCTCTGGTCTAATTAGCTTGAACATGAATAACATTTCATGTTTTTTACAGTGGACATGTTGATAGTAGAGGCTTCTCAGTCACAGCATAGCATCACTTCCTACGTAGCACTGGATACAGTAGTGTGAACGTATACTAGAGAGTTTGTTTGTCTTGTATTAGTCATTGGGAGTGGAGGAACATCATGCTCCCCTGTTCTGTATGTAACATTTATTCCACTCCTGTGCCTTTTTAAGTACTTTAATATGGCCTAATGTTGGCAGGCCTTGATTAACAGTACCAGAGAGCATGCTGGGTCTCAGGGGTCCTTTGAGGAAACAGGCATGGAGGGAGACCAGCCTCCCAGCTGCGCCCTCAAAGCGGGTCTCCAAACCACCCAGCATGACTTCAAAGCACCTCGAACACACACATACATGTGACTCAGATAGCTCAAGTGTGTGTGTTTAATGTTCATTGTTTGAGTGGATGCTTTTATTACCATGTGTGTCGCGATATTTTACGTCGTTTGTGGGGTTGACCCATGTGTGGTCGTCGCTCAGAATTAGTCTGTGAACGGTAACTCAGAACTTACTGCATTGAAACAGTAAGTTTGACTATCAGAGTGGGCAGGAGAAAACTTAACAGCTACATTTTTGGACATTGGCCTCCAGACTTTGAATTAGCTGAATTATACTTAGATCAGTTCAAATACTGAACCTCTGTTAGACATTTGTAGACCTCCTAATCAGGTCCTGGCCAGGTGCTGAGACATTTAGAAATATTGAACCAACAATGTCCCAATCCAGATATTCAAATATGATACATATATATATATATATTGTGCATCCAAAGACATCCAACAAGAGTTAAAGTCAGACACTCAGATATTGAACGACTATTGGACGTCCACATATTGTGGACGCCAGATGGTCAAACGTATAAGTTATGTTACACGTTCGCCAACATCCATAAGAGGTCACAGTAAGATGTTCAGATATTGAACCAGTCTTGGGTGTCCATCAGGCATTTAAAAATGAGTGTTTGGTTTTCAAAATCTGGCACCAGTGCTGACATCGCAGGAGGAAAACATTTTATCTCCTAAGCTAAAATTGCTGGGATATCTATACAAGCATGTTACAAGGAAGGTTAAACAGAACAACAAATTCCCTGCTGTAGGCCTAACAAGCAAAACAAAGGGAAACAGAGCAGAGAGCAGCAAGGGTTCAAGATCGATGGGATGGGGATATTTCTCGGGAGGATGGTGATGGGACCCTGGCACCAGCAGAGTCTGCTTGGGCGGCATGATCACAGAGAGTTCGTCTGTGGCTCTTTATCTGTGGGCTGGCAGCACTTCAGTGCGGGTCTTATCGGCTTAATGGACGCCGGGGAGAGGACACGACGAAAGGACGCACTCGGCACACACACTATGCATGACTAGGCGCTCGTGTGTGATAAAAAGCTGAGTAGTTAACGCGCACGCAGGCGTGCACTCTTCTCATCAACCTCTTCTGTAAACTAACTCCATAGTTTATTTCCTTTTTGTATGTGCCCAATTTCATCAGCTATCCTACAGAATTTAAGAGGGTTCTTCCGTAAGATTATATCCCACTTGAGCTCATTGCATAATGTCTTTCACAGGCATTCTGGCTCTACATCCGACTGTGTTTAAAAAGGCCCTTAAAAGTGTGTGCATTAAACTTCAAGTGTCACTTTAGGTAGGTAGAACGTTCATACCAGCTGGTTTTGTTGATGGGACAGTGACCCACGCTTGGGGTTTTAAAAAAAGACATCATCATGGTCAAAGTTGAAAAGCAATACTTGTCACACCACTGTTCTGCAAGAAAATTGGGAGTGTGTTAAAATGACGAATGGCCCGAATAAATCTTTAGGTTGAGAGGGGGACAAACGAGAGGACAATGACCCAGACAACGTGTGGGAGATGATCCAGCAAGAGAGCTGACACGAACAAAAACAACGCAACACGAGGAGGAAGTGAGTAGATGAGGCAGCATCTACTCGAGCCAACATAAATTGTTATGCTGTGGCCCTGTTCAAACACCCTCGTGAGTCTGTGTGAGCATCAACCAGCGTACAAGAAGAGGGTACAACGAGTGTATGTCTATGTAAACAACCCAAAACAGAGAGGACACATATATGGTATTGATGTGTTCAATAATATCCTGCTTTACGTTGCGGAATAAAGCACGGGAGCAATAAACCAAGCTACTTTTGGATGCTCACACCAGCTGGGAACATCTGAGTGTGAGTCCTTCTTTCCTGTTTCCTCCTAAATTTTTTTTAGGCTATTAGCGTGTCTTGGTCACTTTTCCCTAACTGCTGAAATAAGGATTAAGGAGTCTGGGACTTCATCTATTGCTGCTAGTCCTAAAACTTCCCCTCATTTACTAAAAGCTCTGGGCCTACAGGAAAAGTTAAACGTGATGGCCTGTAGAGAGTCCCCCTTGGAGATAATAATAGTTACTCAATGGTTTTAAGTTAAAGGATAATTTTGACACTCATTAAAGTTCATCATAACATTTTTTTTAGTTTTGTAACAGCTTACAAAACAGGTTTTAATCAGTACTGTCTGACCAAGTTGACAAATTCAGCTATATGAAGAGTCTTTTTCATTAGCTAGCTAGCCAGCAAACAGGTTGAACGTGGTTTGATTCAGAGCTTATTCAACAACTGCTCTGGCCTTCATCTACTCCCTCAAATTGCTCATCTGCCTCTTCAACCTTGGAGCTGTTTCAGCTACAGCTTCAACTCCTGGCTCAAATATTGGATTTCCCCTCCCTCTTCTATCCAAAGTTGCAGATTAGCTTTTATGCTTTTTGTCTTTTGCTCACTGGTTTAATGTCAAGTTGAGGAGCCGATCTCAGCATCTTGGGGCGAAGGCGGGGACACCCTGGACAAGTCACCAGTTCATCGCAGGGCTGCTATGTAGACACAAACAACCATCCACACTCACATTGAGGGTTTTTCAGAGGTTCAACAAAGCAAATGTTGTCCACTGTAAGCACAATGCTCCAGGCACAGCTATCATCAGGAGCTCGTTGCTCGCAGGAGTACAGAATATAGCATGAAGATCAAACAGGATATGAGCTCAACTTCTCGAACGGACATTTTCTTTGTGCTTGAATAAAAGCAATTAATAACATGAACAGATGAAAACTGTCTTAATTTTGAGTGTGCAGCTGTTAAGTTAAACAATGAA
Source organism: Mola mola (assembly GCA_001698575.1). Taxonomy (NCBI): domain Eukaryota; kingdom Metazoa; phylum Chordata; class Actinopteri; order Tetraodontiformes; family Molidae; genus Mola; species Mola mola. The sequence goes on along the minus strand of KV751369.1, from coordinate 1,338,721 downwards.
AAATCTTCATCTCTAAAAGGACACTTTAACTGAATAATAATAGTCAGCAAATTACTGGCTCCCAAAATGTGTCAGATGTTCAAACTCAAACAGCAGAGGAAAAAAAAAAAGGGGGGAGAAAGAGTGATCTGGACTTCTCGTTCTGGTCTATTCCTTTTTGTGAAACATGGACTTTCTCATCTTTGTTTATCTTAGCTTAAACTTGGCTGCAGCTGTAATCTCACGGTCCAGAACACACCAACTTCTTAGATTTGTTTTGATGTTAGCAAGACACTGACGTTCGTTGATCCCATAACAAAATCTCCCAAGCTCCGTCCAGAAGAGGCACGGCTGGTGATTTGTGAATTTTCCGATAAAAGAGGACGCTACGTCTGCTTTTGAAGAGAAGTGACGGCAGACCGGGGTGAGGCTCCGTCATGAAGCTGCCGAACATGAATCAGCTATCCCCTCTGAGTCATAAATACTTCAAAAAATGGGAGCAAATTTTCCCATGATCGGTTTTCCAACTCATTCAGCCTGATTGTTGTTTTAATCATAACGACTCATTATGAGACTTTCTCAGCGTGTTCCTGTAATCAAAATTTTAGTGCAATCAGGTCTCTTGCCTAAGATTCTAAATCTTGGCACATGCTTCGTATTTCCATTCCTGCAATCTGTTGTCCGTCAAAGAAAAGGCAGCATTTTTCATTTCACTAAGTGCACTTAATCTCTTTCTAATGTAAAAGTGGACAAAGGCAAAACATTGTTGCCAGTGTTTTTTTTTATCTGATCCCACTAAAGACAATTCCATACCATGCAATTATGTGCACATAATGACAGAGGAATATGCAGTAAAAGACAACAGAAGTGCAGCTTTGCAAACAATTTTTGACAAAAAAGATATTAAGTCCCTTTTTTTTTCTTTTCCAGCAGTGTATGTTCTGCATGTGTGTTCAAGTGCCTTTACACAGGATTATCTGTCTGCCCAAATGCCCCTGCAGCACCTCCCCCCCCTGTCAAAGCACTGGTCCTGTGGTGTGTCTTGCCCGTCTCGTTATCTTGCGTCTCTCTCCTCTAGCTATTGTGTCTCCAATCTGCTCCGCTTTATCTAATCTGCTCTCCCTGTCTCTCACCCACAGGTCCCTCAGGTTATTATTATTTTGATGTGCTTGATCTTGAAGTTCTTTCATCCCTGTTGAAATGCACAAAGAGACATTAAGACTGACTGTAAGTTGGAAAAAAAACAGGTTTGGAACACGCTCAGTGTCAGTTTCTGTTTAAAGTCTTGTTGCGGTCATTAATTAAACCCTTAAAAACTAATTTCAGTATCATAAAGTTACATATTTTGATTAGTTTTTTCTTTCTGGCCTTAGAATTAATTGGATATAATTCAGGTTGCCTCCTCTAGATTGTAGGGATCAACCTTACCTGCTCAGTTATCATCTGACTTTTAAACTAATCTACCATATGCTGCACAGTGGTAAGTTCTAACATGGAGAAATTCTGTTTGTAATTCTGTTCGAAACAGACATGGATTCCCAGTAAGAAGAGTAAGAGCAACTTTTACAGGCTCAACTACAATTAAATTCAAGTTTTCACAATGTTAAGCCCAACCCCCACAATTGGATAAGGCAGGATAGGTTCCTATATGTTTTAGGTTTTCTACGTAGAAGACACAGGCTGTCGGAATTTGTTTTAGGAGTCTTGCATTAGTTGATATCCAAACAAAAGCAGGGATTTTCAGCTATCACACTGACTGCTTTTTTTTCCGGTCATAATACATAAAAAACACCTGGAAATCTTATCAAGGTTGAAAAACGGAATTTCATTGGAGGCTGGCTTTGAATCGCTGCAATGCTAAGGTAAAACAAGGCAAAACAACATCTGTTTTATCTCAGGAGTGTTTTTGTATCGCCTTCTACAATATACAGTATTACTCTCTCAGTAACAACAGGCTAACTGAAACCACTATATAAAATTTCCCATTTTATCCTTTTAACATCTGTTTTTAGTAGGGGTGGGAAAAATGTATTTGTGTATCACAATAGTCATATATATATATTTACAGAATTTAGATATAGGTGTATATATATGTATATATATATACACAGACAAACACACACACATTTATATGTTTACATTTATATATTTATGGTAGTGCAGATGCCACCGTCACAAGGCTTTATTCAACATCACATGGCTTATAATTTGGAACTGTGGCATGTTATTCTGTCAAGGAAGTTTTTCTCAGTAACAGCTGTTCATTAGATCTACAAGGTGAAGTCAGAAGTCAAGAAAGGCTGAGTCGAGCTGATCGAGTCACTCGATTTTTTTTTTATAGAGCTTATTTTCTTGTGGTACTAGCTCAGTGAGCAGGGTCCGCCAAATGAAGCAGTTTGCTTAAAAAACATTCATACGTACGTGTTTTGTGCCACTTTCCGACGCAGCTGAAATAGACATTAAGCACGGAACGACATGCGATATGCATTGTTTTTGGAAATTTGACCCATGACATTTTGTCTCTAGAAGTGTACAGTTTAACTTTTTTTTCAGTAAGGAAAAGAGAATTGCAATAATCAATACTATTGAACTGTAATACTTGTAGAAGTGTACTACAAACCGAAATGGGACCCAAGTATTGTAGCCAGTCTTACTTTGCAGTCTTTTTCAACAGACAACACCAATGCATATGCATAATAATGAATTCATTCTAACATTTTATTCAGAGCATGCTTATTGATCCTAAGTGTCACCTGACTCACTAGTCACGTTGTGGGTGTGTGTGTGTGTGTGTGTGTGTGTGTGTGTGTGTGTGTTGTAGAGGTGAGTCTGGTTTTGCAGTGTAATTATATAGACTTTACTGTACTTTGTCCGAAGGAACTGTAGATATACTGTACTAAAGACCATCCATCACATATTGCTTGACTGGTATCCTTCTGTGTGTATGTGTGAGGACTCTCGTGGCCACTTACAGACCCCTGGTGACCACCTAAGAAGACCATTTTCCTTTTTTTGGGAAAGCAGTGAACAGCACATTCATTTCCTGTCAAACGTTCACTGTTAAAGTTGTGAGTGATTTCATTCAAGTGTGGTATTACTATAGCACAAGTCATAGCATCGGTTTCTCTTGAAAGTGGTCAGCTTTCTGCAAAACTGAGCTCGTCGATCCTAACCGGTCTACCTTAAGGGCTTCTGGCCTGCAGTTACTAGTTTTGGCCTGCGGGTGTCACTGTTGCCCCATAGAAAACTCCACTGCGGGCAGGCGCTGGAGCCAAGAGGAGGTTCTTGTTTTTAAGGTGGTTCATATGGTTTGAGAAACTTATTCAGAGTAAGAAAACTATGCTGAATCGATGTCAGTGTGGAAGGATAGTGTAATATTACTGTGTACCTGTAAAGAATATCTGACTGTATTACTGCATAACCCCAATGCACAACTGCTTTTTTTTCCCGACCCCTGTATGAACAACTCCTCTGTGGCCTTCCAGCACCAGCGCTGGCTGTGTCTTGGTGCGGCATGAGGAGGCTGACACAGGGAAAGCAGCTTACAGCTCCTGGTCCCTGCTCGGTCCTGGCTGGGCCGGGCGGCGAGCTCCTGGGGGCCTCCCGGACTGCCACCAACAGGGCTTTATCGGCCCCTGAGGATTAATGCGATTTCATCAGGTTCCACGCCCACCTGTAGCCAAACACACGCATGCACGCACGGTATGCACACATGATCAGAGTGAAATTGCAAGTGGTGTCACTCCTGTTCAGAACTGAATAACATGATCCTTTTACATCAGACTGTCTGATTTCAAGCACCATACCTTGGATTGTGTGTGTTTTTATACACTCAAGTGTGGGTGTGCTCACTATGGGATGTCATTGAAGCAAAGGTTGGCTGGAGGTGTTGGTGGGCCCTGTGTAGGCCAAACAGCAACAGTTACCAAGGCCTTGTGTGTATGTATAGATGATCGTTTGTGTATGTTACAGGTCAAGGCTTGACTGTGTATGCAACTTCAGGTCAGCAGAAAACACCCCTGACTTCTTTTCTTCTCTACGCATTTCTTTCAATCCTTTTGATGGCTTAACTCACTGTAGTGCAATACATAACATTAATCTGTGGTAGTCAATGCTTTTCAACGCACATTCAATGATTATGCTCAAATACCAAAATATCAGTAGATTAGATTGATAAATCAGACAGATCTTACAAAGGCATGGACACTATTTCCTTTCATGGATATGTGTTTACTGAGGTTGGTTGTACCAAAAGCCTGTCCAGGGTGTACCCCGTCTTCATCCAAGTGATGCTGGGACAGGCTCCAGACCCTTGAAACCTTTATAACATAAGCATAGTTTTATTGAATACATCATTTCATTGTTCCATATAGTTAAAATTTGGACTGACTTCAGTCATGTTAAGTAAAGTCAGTTTTTCTTTCTATAGTGCCGAATCACAGACCACATTCAGACACTTTCAATCTTCAAGACAAATAAACACAGCAAGTGTTATGAGGCTGCACAGCGTTCCGACATGAAAAGACTCCAAAGTCATGGATCTTTTCCTTCAGACATTCTTCCTCGAAAAGTGTTTCATGCTTCTTGTGTATTTGAAAAAAACGCAGCTCTGATTTTCTGAAGATTTGAATGACCAATGCTGAATTGAACTGAATTAAACGATACGCTCCCGTATTTTCTCAGAATCTTTTAAATCACATACATCAGGGTTAATAGCATTTGACCTTTTGCTTGTTCAAATAAGGCTTCATCACAAATCGGGCCTATAGTCAGCCGCTGACAGGAAAGTGGATGAATACATAGGAAAAGCTTTCAAGTTAAAGAGAACAATAATTCCAAGTTGACCGACATATAAATTCTTCGTCCGATCAATTGAACCAGTATGAAGCAGGTCAGAGGCAGCAAGTGTCCTACCTGCTTGCACACAGAACTGTAGGCCAACAGCTGACCGTCACAATGAAATACCTCAACTACACAGTTATGGCCACATTAAGCACATCAGCTCTTATTGGTCTGTCTTTATTTCTCAGGTGAAACTGACGTTTGTCCAAACTCTGTGACAGGAAAAATGACCCCTTGAGGGCGCAATAAGTGAATGACTGCAATAGATGTCTGTATCCGTCTGTGTTTATGGACAGGTGTGTTAATGTGCCTGTGTCTGTTACGGTCTGTTCGGTTTTATGGCTCTTTGTGCGCCCGCATCAACGCTTTGCATGTGTTTCTGTCTATTTATGTCTATGTCTGTGTTTGTCTCTGTTTGAGTGTTAAAGTGTGCGTGTTTGTGTGTGGGTTTGTGGCTTTCGCTCCCGGGTGTCACCGTGCCATTTGGCGATGTGTAGCACTCTATGTGTCACCATGATCTGTCCATTTTCAGTCAGCGCCGTCAGAGCATTAGAAAACATTGCAATTTAGATTTTTCTCCTTGACAAATGCATGTCCATTATTTCAAACTTTCCTTGGAAGCAGTTCAAATTGCTGTAAGCGGCCTCTCTCTGCCTCTCGATCAGTTTATGTGCATTGTGTGGCCACCTATGTAGACGACGCGTATCTACATACGGATCTGATATATTCAGATTTTACATTGTAACAATTAAAGAAGTGAAGTAAAATTAGAAGTTGCAAAAACATAAAAAGACTCAAATATAGGATAGATTTTCTAAAAAGGCTGTAATGTGCAACACTGTGTCTGGCAACACTTCATTTTAAGACCAAAATGCAATAACATAATGTAGGTAGTGTTATTGCTGCTCTGCCTTGTGTACATTTCCACAAAGGGAATCAATGCGATATCCTCAAAACATTTTCAAGCCTCAAATCATCTCATAACACAAATGTCAAGTGTGAATACAGGTAAATGTAAGTACACGCTGTTACATCTATATGGTACACACTTCATCACAGCATTGCTGGTGGTCATGCAATGCATCTTCATGCATTATTATGGTATGGTATGCAATATTCTGGCATTCTACAGTTGATTGTTGGGGTGTGTATAGATAAGTACAAGTGGCCTCATCAGTCAGCCTATAGTTTACAACTAGGTAGGAGGATTAAAAAGATGCTTAAAATAAGTTATAAGCCACATCACTGTATATGAGCGTTAGGATGCTTTTTATACATTTGGACTTCATGGAAATTGTTTTGAAAAATAGTTCAAAACTTTGCTATCTATTTGATATTCACTTGCATTAATGTTATACAAGCTTAAAGGCCCTAAAAAAATCCTCATGAAACCAAACACACCAATGCCATCAAACAAATGTTAATGCAGAATTTATGGTGTCTCGTCTCATGAGACTTTCATATTTGCTAGAGTGCAACTATAGAAGCCTTTTTTTCATTTCTATTAATTCTTGCTGAAAGATGAACCCTTGTAATTAAGACCAGGAAATACAGCAGTATTACCTCCTATTCAAAAGCTTTTGCTTTGTTTTGGCTCTGGGGACCCTAAGCAGTCATTAAGTGCAGTCATTATGTCTTCATACATCACTGAAAGATGAATGAATGAGTGTCTTGACATTCTTAATTACAAACCACTCAGCTTTGAATGTACAGGCATGATTTTTCTACAAAAAATGCCAAATAAATTTCAAGGCTTTTATTGTGCAGTCTTTTTCATAGCTCTGTAAGGCTCTGAAGTGATTATAGGTTCAACAACCGGCAGAACAAAAGACTCCGTAGACTTTGTTAACATTATTCAAGTAGATACCGGTCATTGCTTGAAAGGAATTAAACAGAAAGACATAGTCATGAACTCTCCTTGCTTGAAAAGTTGGCTTATCAAACCACAGCAACCATATTCATTTTTCTGCACCGGTTGGAACACGTCTGCTAACCAAACAGCTGGCACGGCTCAAGCGATTTGTACAGCGTGAGCGGTGTGAACGAGGGGTGGTTATATAAGCTGCCTCGAAGCCAAGTATACACTTAAAGTGACACATCATTGTGATGCTAAAATGTCATGAAAATTAGGACAGAGCAAAAACCATATGGATGCCAATAGGTGGTAAAACTTTAAAAGGTGTAAGTACAGTGAAGCTTATTTACTTTTAATGACTGATGCCTGATAGTTCCCTCTGAACACAAGATTTGATGCCGTAGCTAGCTTTTACGGCTAGTCCTTTCTGTACCGACATATTGGCTACATCTTTATTGTAGCTCAGTGTCTTGGTGAGTCATCTGTTTTCCTTGATGTGGTTGTTCAGGTACTTGCTTTGGTCTTTATCGTATAAAATTGGATGTTGCGCCGCCAAACTGATGAGTTTTTGCCCTGGAAATGGAAACTGGCTAAAAACACAGGATTTGTCCATCATTTATTGTGAAAATGCAGTCAGATCAAAGTCTGTCCGAATATATTTATTCCCCTCACATAAATGTTCCACGACTGTTAATAAGAGCCCATTAAATTAAAGTTATGTGCAAAGTTTTTGGATGAAAATTGGTGCTCTCCTAATTCAGTCGCTCACCTTGCCTTTCCGGTTCACTCTGTCCTCATTCATTCCTGCCATCTCAGGCTTGAA
>KV751369.1:1287070-1323371 GCA_001698575.1 Mola mola | reverse complement strand
TTGTACTTTCTGCGTCAGCTGAGGAAGTTCAACCTGCCTCAGGAGCTGCTGGTTATCTTCTATACCGCCATCATCCAGTCTGTTCTCTGCACTTCCATGTCTGTTTGGTTTGGATCGGCCACCAAACAGGACAGGAACAGACTGCAACGGACTATAAGGTCTGCAGAGAAGATCACTTGGGCCGACCTGCCCTCCATCCAGGACCTTTACAGGTCCAGAGACAGGAACCGGGCAGGTACCATCGCTGCAGACCCCTCACGCCCCGGATACAAACTGTTCAGTCTGCTTCCCTCTGGTAGGCGCTACAGAGCTCTGTTCGCCAAAACCACCAGATTCAAAAACAGTTCCTTCCCCCAGGCTGTCTCCCAGATCTCCCCATAAGCCAACTGTCAACCTCATGAACATTTGCACACTTGCATATTACTGTACTATTGTACAACATTCAACTTTTGAATGTCAATGTGTATATGTATATATATTCATATGTATTTTCCTTCTTTCCTTCACGTGTCCAAGACAGAAACACCGGAGTCAAATTCCTACTATGTTTGCACATACCTGGCAATAAAATCTGATTCTGATTCTGATTCTGATTCTGAGTAAAAATAAACAAAATATGGGCAAGAAACAGGTGAGAACCAAATTACATTTGTTTATTTCTCAGGGATATGCAAAAATGAAAACATAATTTGCAGTATTTCACCATCTTGATTGTTAATGTTATCAAGTGGAGTCAGCCGAAAGGTTGGTTTATCTTAAAAGACAACAACGCAACCTTTCACCCTTCGCTACTGGCTCCCTGCTAGCTGCATGAAAGCAAAAACAGCCAGTGGAGAACATTGCATTATCGATAATACATCGTTGATGGTTGAAGTCAGACATTTGGGAGAAGCTTTGTGTGTTAACAGACTGTAAGAATAATGTTGCCAGTAGCTTTGCTGCTTGTAAACAGCACCATAAAGTGTTAGCATTAACACAATGCTATAGCAATAATAAATGAAGAATCAGATTCTGCGCCTTTAAAGCAATAGTAGTACTGCTAAGCCAGCTTTTCTCATCATAATGCTCCATCACTGAAATAAAAAAGTGAATTATTTAAAGGACCTCCTGCATTCTAGGCAGTGGTACTACTGCTAGCCACGATTTCCCAAAATACCCCACCAAAAGCAACATTACTGGGATATGTTTCTCAAAAATTGCAAGGGAATGTTCTATCTTCTTAAAATATATGTAGGCTTACACATGTCCCCACTGTCTATGTGCAAGCCTACAGCCTTGATGGCTACCATCTGGATTTACTGAACTGTCCTGGTTTGCAGTCTGAGGCCGGAACTGTAGTACAAATACATCCTTTGCTATTGTTGCAGACTTCTTACTCCCCTTTTTCTCAGTTCTTGTGCCTTTGTACCTTTGGATCTAACTGTCCTTTGTCATGACTTTCTTTAGTGTCACGACTTTTCTCCAGCACCTGGCAGAACTCTATGATACACATATAATTACCTTCCAAGTTGAATAAGACATTTCACTGTTTTGACAGTGACATTTCGGACGAGTACTAAATCTCACCAGTATGTACAGAACGGCTGTGTGCTCCAATACGAACAGTTAATGCTGTTTTTAGCAGCCTTGGACGGCAGTCTGCGCATCATCTATCACGTCGCGTAAGCTGCATGTCAAACATCTGCAGTGTGCGCACATTCTGCACCTGGAGCACACGCACATGCATGCACAAGTCTGATTGCGAGTCAGGATGGGTTGAAGAAGCTGTCAAGCTATGCATGTCATCGGAGACTCAGGTAGAAAAAGGCTGAGTAAGGTAAAAAAACCCCAAAACAAACATAAAAAAAACCAGCAAAAAGACAGCGAGTGTGTTTTCAACTTCATGCTTTTTGGTCTGTGAATGCTTAAGCGTTGATATGTTGATGCTATGTTTAAAGTGCAGCAAAGGTTAGGATAAAACAATTCTTTGTCTATGTGAATGTGTCACTCTGCTGACATGATGGGGAAGTCCTCACTCACGAGAAGCCAACATCCCTGAGGCGTGTAAACACCACCACATCAAGCCTGTGATCACTGTAGTCTTGTTCCCCTACCAACCTGGTGTGTTTTGCAGCAACTTGTTGAATAAGCACGTTTTCCAGGGGAGGGAGATTGATAGCAATATGCTTATGTCCAGTCGTAGGAGGAGAGTGGACAAAAAGACAGAACAACATGAGTGTAAATATCAGACTTATAACAACGGTTGTATTATCATTTCAGGGACATGTGATTGTCTCAGGATGTTTCGTGACCATGAGGAACAGGTAAACCAACGCAACCTCCTTTTTGTGTTCAAAGAAGTCCACCATTTCTGACAGGTTGCAACTTTTCTGACTATTTAAAGCGGAAGGGTCACATTTACAGGTGGCACATTTTCAACACGCACACACTGAAATATTAAACTAACCCCTCTCTACGTCAAGCTATTCTTGTAGCACTGTTATAACAGTGACTCTCAAGTCCCATAGCTCCCCTCACTCCAGCATGCAGCCCAGATTTATGTAGTACCGTGAATAGTCCATGTTCTTTATGCAGCAGCCTCTTGAAGACTTGTTAGGACCGACTTCAAAAGAGGGACTTTGAAGTTGTCCGCCATATGGGATGCTCCGATGAATTTCTCAGCACTCGTTGCGTATCAAACGGTTTCCATTAGCGCATTGCGTCAGACTGTTCAATACAGGTTTCACAAGGGCTTTGAAGCAGGCAAGCAGTGAAAACAAAGCGTCATTCCTACGCAAACGCTGAGTCGTATTCCTGTCAACACTACAGATACCCCTTTTTTGTGGTTTCAGTGGATTCAATAAGAACAGAGGAAAACAAACTTAGCCAGAGGAAGGGGAAAATATTTAAAAAGGTGATTTCGGTCATTTCTGTAGATGAGGAGTAAATAAGAAGAAGATGAGCAGAAATGACCAATGAGTACATTCCGCCATACATTACGTTTCTTGTTCTAATGAAACTAATAGCGAACAGATAGGTGTTGGTAGCATTAGCATAAAGCGGATTTCTTCAAATCTCAAAGAGTACAGCAAAAACAAAAAGAAAATGTGTCTCTGATCATTTCAGAACTCATCAACGCTTGCATAGTGAACACTTTCAAGAGTGGTACAGCACAGCTGGAAGCAATTTAACAGTTAGCACAACAGAAAAACACAACAAGAACGACATTTTAAAATTGGTGGTCACGTTCAATGTGACAGTTTTAACATCCATCGCACAATTTGTACTTATTCTACTTCCTGTCGATACAAAATGGTAAAATGATTCAATATGGACTGCGGCAAATTTAATAATCTTTATTTTGGTTTCCACAAGACCTTGAGAGAAATATCTGGCAACTACATGCTTCACTATACTCTTAATGAACCGTGTCCGTCTGCTGCTCGGAGTTGTGCAGGTAGTCTTGAGGTACGTCTTGACACAGATTCGATCCTATTAAATTCCAAACTCTTAACATGTGTCATGCATCTAGGATTTGGATATGAGTTGACACAAGCAGTAGTTCAAAAGTCGTTGACAATGAACAAAATTTCCTTAATTGAATTTCCTCTGTGGTTGATTGTAATGTATCTCATCATAATTCTACCATTTGATAGATAATGGTAATAGGGCTGACTGTGCCTAAATGTTAATACTCTGGCTTAAAAAGCTTATTAAAGCTTTGAGCATTTAGTAATAAGTCAAAACATCAACATGTGCCCTATCTTCCAAGAATCCTTTAAAGAATTTCTCGAACCGGATCCTGATCCGGTTTTATCTCCGCTATTTATCACGGCAGCTTTTGACCGGACGCATAATCACAACAGTCCATTTGTGAGGTTGCAAAAGCCTATTTTTCCCAAAGCGATTGTAAAATAAGAGTATATTTGAGGCAACATTAGACACATAACCGACTGGGTTGTCTGTACAACCCAGCAAATAAATTTTTTTTCAGCCCTTTACTCAAAACATCTGTGTTTAACCCTGATTCAGTAGCAAGCTGTGTTTCTTTTAGCAATTTTTTAATTCATTTAATTCTGTCCTCAACTTCCTTGGGAGAAAAAAAACCTCATGTAAGGGAAAAGTCATGTGCTGTATCACTTCTGGTGATATTTCCTTGCTCTATTTAAATCTTGACAGTTTTAAACACAGCCATCGATGATGGATTGACAGCACAGATTCATTACACATTAAACACATAACGGTAATGGCATTTTCGGTGTTCTTCCCACTCTTGGATAAAATCAGATTTGAATGTATGTATTTTTGGTCGACCTTTAAAAACTAGAGCTCATCAAAAATTGGGGACAGTGTCTCAACATGTGGGACGAGGGATAAAATGCTGCTTGTCCTGCATTGCGTGGAACATCATGAGCTAAAAAGTATAACAAATCATTGATATGGGAGCCAATCTCGCTCCATTAAAACAAGCCAAGGAGTCAATTAAGCTGCTCAGCTTCCCACAAAACCACAAATTTAAAAACTTGACTTTAATAAGAAGCACATGGGAGGACGATATAAAGATTTAACTGGCGTTTATACAGTTTCCCTCCTCATTCATATGTGGACCACATCAAAATGAAGTTCCCACTGAAAGAAACAATGTCTGTTTCCAAATTCTGCACTTGCTTACAAAGCAGACGCTGACACTGACGCCAGCATGCCCCGAGGCCAGCGGGTAATACCAGCACACAAACACACAGAGACACACTTTTCCTCACGTCGTAAAATGATATTCATTAGCAGAAGTGATTATTTTTTCTCTGAATTATGAGCTGCTGTGTAACATGTCCTCGCCTGTTTGCAGAGCCCGTGTGTTGAGAAACCAAACTTGCACCACTATGCAGCGTACAACGATGTGCGATACACGCGTGCTCAACATAAACACCATATCACGTGAATCTATTCATCGCTCTGCAATGCCAACGTGTTTACTGTTATTGCTTACGGGAATATATACAATACGAAACGCCTCCAGGTTAGCTTATGAAACAAGAAGCAGAATTTATTCAGGTGGCGTGGCTTTATTTGGTCACACACTCACAGAAAGGTCTGCAGGTGCAGCTGGCCCCTGAACACCAACAACAAGCTAGGAAATGACTTAAAGCCATGAAACTGGCCATGGCAGGAGGCAGGATGGGAGTGATATCTCACTCATCTGACTCAGGACAGCAGTGTGTGATATTACAGGTGGACCCGGACCCCTGGTGTTGGTGAAATACGGCGTGTGTGATCGTGCGGGTGGTTACACAACATAAATGGAGGTCAGGACATATTTTGGTAACTTTCATCCAATTTGCTGAATGTCAAAACATAATTCTCCTTTAATAATAATCTAAGTAAATGCTGTAGAGAACATTTTGTTGCATAAACCTAAACACATCTGTGATGTGAATCCTTGATTCTGGTGTCCTGCAGACTATGCAATCCCAATGACAACTTCCTTGCTAGTAAACGGCGATAACTGTAAAACAAAGCAAAACAAAAATGGTTTCATTTAGGTAAAGATGCTATAAGTGCAAGCACTAAAGTTCAATACATACAAGCCCATGGAACAGAATGGGGTAAAGTGGAAAAACCTGCTGTGGTTTCTGTATTGTATTGAGAACTAAATTGTATTGTAACCAATATTCATGTGCAAAAACCCTATAAAGTTGGGACAGAAAGGGGCTAGCCTCAACAGCTAGCAATATATCAAATCTGGGCTTCAGAGGGAACTCATCACGACTCTGTCATGAAATTTAAATGACCTTAATACCAAATTTAATTGTGAAACCTAACTTTTGTGACAGAAAATGGAAAATGTCACCGCACGAAATTCGCACTAGACCCAAAGTGCAATGCTGATACAGCATTTTGCATCCTACTGGTGGGAAATGGCATTATTTCAACTCGCTGGCCGCAGTAGTTCATTCTAATTCATTTCCACACCCACCCAAGTTCAACTGTGAGGCAAGACATTTTGTGTAATTGACAGCAATGCGAGTCTTCACCAGACTCCATCCTCAGCTCAGCATGTGGAGCACGGAATGATCCGAAAGCTAAGCTAAGAATTCTTGAAGAGGAGTAATATCACATGTAATATCCTCCGAGAATACTGAAAACGCTGTATCTCCCCATTCTGCATGTTTACTGTGCTGAGAGACTTCAAAGTGAGAAATACGAAGTGTTAAAGAAGTATCCCGCCTCTGCGCTTACATGTTACATAAGGCTAAAACTGCCTCGGTCCCTCTCCAGCTATCAATGACCTGGTAGGTTATATAATAGCAGCGTGTCTACGTGTGTGTGGAGACAGAGGGGAGCGAGAGCAAAAGCCTGAAACAGTATATTAGCCTCCCCAGGCAGAAGCACAAAATGTTCAGTACTGACAGTCATGCGCGCATGGAGATTTCCGCAGCTTCGCGTCCGTATTTACTTTTGGTACATACAAAAGAGACACTTTAGTATCTGCAAATCGTGAAAGTAATCATATGCAGACTTTGCTTTATGAATTCATGGCAGCGTATTTATGGTTCGCGAGCTGACTCGCGTGTGTTCCCCTTGGATACAAAGAAAAGAGCATGAGCAGCTTGATTCAATTAGTTCTGATAGAACGAGGCTGGCACTTACAGATGACCCTGAGAATTCACAGACAACTTCTAGTGTGTTCCAACAATTAACAATGGATGTAGGCAAAATCTTCTCACCCGCAAGATGGGCAATGCATTGCCATGTTGTACATAAATGAAGCCAAAATTTACGGAGTATGAGCGCTGCCGTCTTGTGCTGGTGACATAATTTGGTCGGAGTGTTATTGTCGTTGCTTCTTTTGTGCATTTATGATATTTCATAGCGGTCTGTATGACAACTGATACTGCAAGGTGCAAGAAACAGAGTCAGTCACATGTTACTGTGCATTCATCTACCAGCTCTATTTTTCCACTGTGATAATCATCAATCATCAATAATCATCTTCAATAATCTTTAATGGCGTTTTGTCGCCTTGAACATGTTGCAGGACGGTATAGCCACAAAATCTCTATGCATGAAATGAAAAGCTGCAACATTTATCTGTTTATTAAACCAAACATGAAATAAATGAGCAGCTGTCAGTCTTTAAGCAAAATATAAATATGTAAAAATATGTACAAGAACGAAACTCAACAGTTTAAGTGGTACTACATATCAAGCGAAGTGCCACCATTCTCCCCATAAGAAAACAAAGGTGTTATCTTGAGCTGCATTTTTCTAAACTCTGGTGATGTGGAATTGAAAAAGCTGGTGAAAAAAAACAGGTTTCAGGAAACACAGTTGCTACCTGGACTCCGATTAGTGTGACATTTTTTCCCAATGAGAGAATCTCTAAATAAAGGTCGACATGCAGATTAGAGGGAGGTGGTCTTGACAGATGGCGCACGCTTCGAAAATTGGGGGAAACGCAGTTGATGTTGAACTCTTGTGCTACTCCAAAGGAAGTAAAGCAAAGTTTTAGAAGCCGAATAATGAGTGGAAAACTTAACAAGAACACACACAGTCTCCGATTTGTAAATCTTGCTCTTTTTAAGTCTTTGTGCGTCACGCACCAGAAAAATTGCATATTATTCACCGTTGAGTGCAAACGGCAAAAAGAAAAGTTGTGAGTCATCCTCGGAAAACATTGAGCAGAGCCCACAATCGCTGGATCGAGTTTCAAAGTTGTGACATTGCCCTTGTTTTGAGATAAAATCAGCAGAGTGGGTGGAATGGACAGCAAATGCTCACCACCAGTTTAGCCTTTCTGGTTTGACCTACATTTAGCATCGCTGTTGTGTGTGTGTGTGTGTAAACTTAAAGCGAGATGTGTGTTTAATCAAATGATGGAACACTTTCCAGTTTATCTGTTTGCATCGGAGCGCTGAGTCTTTTTTATCTCTGTGACTTGTCACTTGTCACATGCAGGGTGTATAGAGATAGATAGAGAGATAGAGATGACTTTATTAATCCCCGTAGGGAAATTAATTTGTCACAGCAGCAAGAAGGTTCAGGTACAGGACCAGTGGACTTATAACACTATAAAGTATTAAAGTATAAAATAAAAATAAAAGAGACAAGGCTTTGCCACTGTAGTTTGAGTGTATTGTATTATATAAAGAGGGACTGGTTGGAGATGTCTAGAAAGCACAGAAAAGACCACTAATTTAAGTGTAATTATCAGAACTTCTTTTGTGCATTTCAATAATATTTTATAGCTAGTAGGACAACTAATACGGCAAGATCTTGCTGCTAGGTCTCCTTTCATCGTACTTCACTCTCAACGTAAAATCTTAACATTCATAAATCCCCACAACCCTAATGAGGCAAAGGTGTAAAACGACAGCATGGAGATTTTAAGGCCATAAAAAAGCAGGGAAAAAAAAAGAAAAAAAGTATCTACATACAACAGACTTGAGCAGGCCTTTAATGGCATTTTCAAAAATAGGTCGGCTATCTGTTAGAGCTGCAGCTAATGACAAACAATTGATGGACTTATTATTATCTTAATTTACCGATTAATAGTTTAGTCTTTTGAATTAGTTTTCTATTCATGACCTTATTGACACTGGAGACGGAAATTAACGACTGACTGGACAGAATAACAGTTGCTGATTTATTTCATTTTTTGGGTTTAATACACAAATACAGTAGGTGCTGCACCATTGCCTTTCATGCATGGAGGTTTTGTGCTGATGCCATCCTTCAACATTCAAGGTAAGAAAATGCTAAAAAAAAATAGAAAGATTGTGCAACATTAGCCGCCACTCCATCTTCGCTCATCACTCTGCCCCCTGACCTCAAGCCAGAGCTTTGCTTCTCTGTCATCTTAAAAAAAAAAAGTCTACTATACACTGCACAGTGGCAACAACTTTCACATTAGAGTAATTCAGCCATACATGTCTGAACCGGACAAGGGTTCTCAGAAAGAAGAGGAAGAGCTAGTTGTGCAAGTTCACCTACAAGTTGAGGCATCCGAGTGGTAACTTTTGCTTCTACAACGTTAAGTCACATCCTGGCAAGTCATCAAGACTGGCTTCCTTAGTTTTCTATGTAGAAGACTCAGCATTTGTCTGAATTAATGTTTTTTTTTTGAGACCGTCAGTAGTGGATTGCAGAATGAAAGCAGAAATCCTCAGCCACGACTGCTTACTTTTGTCATGATGTCCGTTGTATTACATAAAAACATCACGTGGACATAAGGTCAAAAACGTGATTTTCGTCTGAAAAAGTACTGCCAATATTCTAATTTTAAAAGTACAATTAATATTCGTTGAAATATGACTGTATTAACTGTTTTATATAATGCCTTCTGTGACTAACGATGCAGCTTCTGGAAGCTTTTTTTATAGATTCACTGAACCTGAGGATAGATCTCAGAATAGTGTGGATTAAAACCAGCTGAACTCCTACTAATTGTGTCCATCTGACATTTCTCTCAACTGAGCAGCCTGCTACATATCTCTCCCTCCCATACCTCTCGCCTTCCAGTGAAGTCTACACAGCATAGATATGATTGTGTGTCTTGGCAGGAATGATGTGCATACAACATTGTGTTTAGGAGATCATGTGCACGCGTACATTGCTGTGTGTGCTACTTGGAGGAGCGACTTGTGGAATATCTGACAGAAGATGTGTCTTTTTCCACAGGAAAAGAAACAGGAGTGACTCCAAGCGATACAGGGCTCCTCTATGAGGCCTGTGAGAGCACTTTCCCCTTGGCGTGGACTCTCCAGGTAAACCCAGCCGCGAGTCCACGAGCCACACGTGACCCATTTCTTTGATTTTTACGGCCCTGACAATAACCCCTTGCAGCCAAGCCAGCTGCTGTCTCCTAGCATGTGCTGACTCGATTTCAATCCAGCTCTCCTCTTTTGCTTTCACATTCAACTTTCTTTGGCCAGATAGGATAGGCAGAGCTTTTCCTTACTCCTTACCATCCTGCCTTGCCTTTGCCTCTCTTTTTCCATTCACCCCACCCTCTAAACAGCTGCCTCCTTCCCACCCCTCTCCTTCCCCCGTCCAGGTACGTCTTTTGGTGCCAGACAGAGGAGCACAGTGTTCCTTTGTTATTTCCAGGGCTTAAGTTGAGATAACAGCTGCAGCCACTCAGGCTCACCAACGCATCAGCAGCCTCATATCTGAGGACTTACATTTCCATAATTTGGATTTGAGGGGCAAGCCCTCACAAAGGCAAAAGGATAGTAAAACTACTTCCTCTCTTCAGACATAGACAATGCAGACTTTTGTGGACACTTACAGGTGTCATATCTTTTATTTTAAAAAGTAATACATTTTACTTTACAATATCAAACAGAAACACTTAGAAAGTGCAACCCTCTCACAACAGTTCCCTGAATTAAAATTCCTGGACCTAAATTCAATGAGATCTTTCTTGGCACATTCCCAACTTTTGTTGAACTCCACTGAGTACTTTTTTTTGTCCTGCTGACAAACCAGCCGACGGTTGCGCAAAAACAAACTTCATAGGCTAATTCCTGAGTTTTATATACAACTTGACAGCCAGCAACCAGCATTTTTGGAGCACATTTTCTCATCTTTCAAGACGCCCAGAATAACTAGTTTTGTGACTATAATGCCCAGGTGCTGCACTGCCCTCGCATTTGTGTTACGCATTTTTGTTCCTTGTTTTACTCGCATAAAAAAAAAAAGAAAAGAGAGATCTACAGATCATTTATATCCAGATCCAAACCAAAATCTAACATGTTCTTCTTAGGCCCATTCTCTATCCTCCCACCAATTTTCATTGAAGTCCATCCAGGAGTTTGTGGTTTGGGTAATCCTGCTAGCTAACAAACAAATGGCAAAACCAATATAATCTCCCTGGGAGAGGTATTTATCTTTATTTACTGCTTCATAAAGGGCAGCAAAATAGAACGGATAAATCATAAAATCAAGAGTAAGAAAACATTAAAACGTAATCAAAAAGTCTGTTTTTCAGATGGATTTAACAGTGACCTGAACTCATCACCTCCTCTGTGCAGTGAGCACAAATCACGAGTTTTTGTGATCAAAGCCTCGGCATATGTTCACTCCCTTCGCTTCGGTATGGAAGGACTATACATCAGCAGCTCGGCCTGCTCTATCTGGCCCCTCCTCTTGGCAACGGTTGCCTAGTGCCACAACTGGAGCCCATCACCATGGCAGGCGGCCAGCCAGCGAGCCAGATGTGAGGCCTTCTTCACGCTCCGTGAGTGAAGCAGAAACCCATTTCACAGACGCAGATAAGCAAACGCACATTAAAGTATCACTTATCGCAAACAACTTTGCCTTCACCTGCGGCATTTGACCTCCTTCACTGGTACGTACTGAGGAACATCAGAAATTTCACGTGTCTCTTTTCCTTTTAAAAGTAGGAGCAGTTGCAGTTGCTGCAGATTCTTCAATGTGAGAGCAGTCTCGTCCAGGACCCTGCTATTAGCGGCTTTGTGGAGTGGAGTGGCGACATGTTAATAGCACACAGACACAGAAAAGACCCCTACACACTCCTACCCCGAGAGTGCAGCTACTAAATGTGGGGAAGATACAAGTGAATTGCAACCACAGGCGATGGCTTGGGTTTGTGTTTGCACTGCTGTAAAGTGCCTGCTGTATGCGTGCATTTGAACACGTAAAAAAACATGGCCATAACATTTGAGACATAAAATAAGGAACGTATCTGAGAGGACTTTATGTTTCATTTTTTCGGAATTTATTCTTTATGGTAAAAACAAAACAAAAGACAAGGACTAGTTCAACATTTGGGAAATGGGTTTATTTATTAGAAATATGATGCTACTTCTAGCAGTTGCTTAGCCTAGCGAAGCAAAAACACTGGAAACCTTAAAAAAACAACAAAGCTTGGCTGTGTCAAAAAATGCCCACCGTAGCCTTTAGCTATCTAATTAACAAGTTGATGTGTAAATGCATAACAAGACAATACTATAAAAACAATGACTTTAAAGGACAGTAAGTACGCTGTTGTCAAATTAATTCCACAAAGTACTTCACAGCTTTCCAATTTTGGCAGTGGCACTCAGCCCCAAGCACATTTGTACTTACCTAAGGAATACATCTTTAAATATAGGTCGTGGATACATCATTTCATTTAAAAAAACAACTTAAAACCCTGCATGGGCACTCCTATTTAGATCACACTCAAACTGGAGTAAATGGCACATTTGTTTTATTTTCACATACAATAATAAAAATGAACTAGTTAGTGTGCGTGTGTCTGTGTGTGGGTGCGTGTTTGTGTCTTTTGGCCAACAGTGATGCTGTTTTAATCGTTATTGGCCCAAAATGGTACTTACAGCAGTCCTACAGTGAGAGAAGTATCGCAAGGCTCTCATGAAACGCAGTAGTTAGAGTTAAATAGTTTCTCTTGGGGTCATTGAGCTATTAAGTCACCATTACATGGGTACCATGCTGACCTTTACCAGGTTCGACTAAGTAGAAACAATCCTTGACTGCACTAACGCAGCATAAAAAGGAAGAAATCTTAACATTGTTCTATAGTAACAAGGCAACATTGTGATGATGTAATTCTAGAGAGACTAAAAGGTCATGATGCCAGTGGGTAAATACATCTGGAATCCTTTCTTGTAAACACAGGGGTTAATGGGTTGGTGGCCACACATGCCGACACCCCCACTTGCACACACACGTATACGCACACACGTTCCGTTTCCACTTAAGTCAATGGGGCACCGCATCTCAAAACTCTGAAAACGTGATAAGAGAAGCATTGCTGCCCAATGATCCATTTTTGACAGTCCAGGTCAAGAGTGACAAATAGCTTTCACATAACCGTATCATTGCTTCATGGCAACAGAGGCAGTTCAAAGAGAGAGTTTTGAAGATCTAAAGTAGGTACTATCAGATAAGCTTGTCAATTAGGCCCCTCTGGTTTTAATCACTGCACTATTATCCACAGATCTGAAGACATAAAAATAGGATAATTTTTCCAATCCACATGCCCTTCATGTGAAACTAAACCTACAGGATGCTGACACTACCCCAAAACACTGACTTGACTTCCCAGAAATGGTTGTGTATGGTCTCAGACCATGAGTGGTAAAACATCATAGGGTGCTAAAGCATAGCAACATATATATACCCATAAAGGTAGCCCCGTAATTAGATGTTTTTTTCAAAGTACATTGATATGTCCGTATGCCTTACTGCTTTAGATTACAAGCAGGTAAATCAACATCGATTTAGACATTGAATAGGCTTGTTCAAATGCTAAACATACTCCTTGACAGCTTCTTTCATCCTCCATATACTCTCTGACCATTTTTCCCTCCAAAAGTGGGCTTGCTAGTTGACAGACTGAAGGTGTGTTTCCACCAAAAGTACCAAGAACTTTGAATTCTTATCAAGGAAGTGATGCCTTTTTTACTGAATTGTACTCAGTCAACTTGCCTCGACTCTTCTCGCCATTTCCAGTTTTCCTCTGGTACCATTTTTAGCACCCCATCAGTTCAGGTTTCAAGTGAGCTGAGGTGATACCCAAAAGGTGATCTGAACCACTGCAGAGCACTTGACCTGAAATACACTACACACCACACACATTTAATAATTCGAGTTTTATGCAATAGTTCGTAAACGTTCTTATAGCAGGTTGCCCTTTCCGATTCCAGTTGGGGATCATCTTCTGCTTTAACTGCCCAGCTAGGCCTGTCCCATGTTGTCGCTCCATGTGTTGTACACTACTAACCTGCGGTGCAACCAAAATTAGCGTTAATATGAACAATTGCAGCTAAATAACTGTAGCTGTGTCAAGACGACAACTGGATAATTTAAATAACTCTGTGATTATGCTTCATGCTTAAAGGAAGTCATGGAAATGCTTGCACAGATAATGAAACGTTACACACATTTAAAAAACAATTCATACTGTATCCCACCGCGACTGGCCTATAGCTTCACCCTGCATTAGAAAAAGAGTCCCCTTGATATTGCTTCGCTAGATTAACATCAAAGGTACCATTCGTCGGCTGGTGTTCGGCTTTTCAGCCCGAACCTGAACTTCAGGAGCTCTGGCTTCATAGAGTTTCACTAAGAAAGCAATGCTGCGACATCACACCAGTCGGAGGATCTGAGAGGAACTTAAAGCTGGGCAGAAATTTGGAGACGGAGGTGTGTGATCAAAAATCCGAGTTGCCTCATGGTCTCCCACTCCTTCTCTCTCTCCTCGGAGCCCTGGCCTCTCTCGGCCAGAGATGACACATTTTAAAGCCATTAGCGACCGGCTTGCCAGATGTACATCAGCAGAAAACCATAAATTGTTTTATTGGATGAAGTTTCTGCAAAGTGGTGAGCTCAGCGCTACAGATTCCCGGTATGCTGCTCGCTTAATGTGTGTGTGAAAGTGTGCCTCCTGTCAAATATTCAATGAAACGTGACAGTGATTTTTCAAGGCTTTAGACGTTTGCGTAATGTCTTGTGCGTTTGTCGAACATCCCTCAAAATGCGTGTCAGTAGGCTTGGAGCTCTAAGCTTTAAAAGAAATTTCTACAACAATACGTGACTTCTTATTATGAGCCTGCAAGACTCTTGTCAGTTATTTCTACGGGCATGTGGTTAGTAAGCATGCATGTCATCAGTAGATGTGTTTATACACTTCAGCTACTTTCTGAGCAAAAACTGCCTTTTTAACTTCGGTAACTTCATTAACCGTGACACAGAAGAAGTTTATGTCCACAGAGACACACACACACACACACACACACACACACACGCAAACTCCACACTCTCACACAGCTGTGTGCAGTGCAAACACTCCCGGCCCCCTTGGATTTAGTTGCCACGGTAACCAAGATCAAAACTAAGTATAGCCACCATCCTCTTGCTGACTGTAATTCCTTGGCCCCCTCACAGCGAGACAGGCGCTCAGTAAATGATGCCTGCTGGACTTCAACATTTGAATCATGTTGCATCCAGTAATGTCAATGAAAAAAGGGGGTCAAATTTTTAAAAAGCGGTCTTCAGAGAGGGAGTGCAAGGTCTCGGTAAGGGATTGGGTGAGTTTTGTTTAGCAGTGCAACTCAGGCTCCTATAGGTTTCCAAAGGGTTTCATAGCATGTGCTTGGTGTTTTCCCTTGTTGCCTTGGAAATGGGATTCCTTAAAGATGGGAAAGCCCCAGACCCACCGTCTCCCCCTAACATACACACATCACGCGGCTGAATAACGTTTTGGTGCATCAGCGGGATGGTGGGCTACAGGGAGGAATGTTGTCTTGGAGGACAGGTGTGCCACACCTGCATGGCCTGCAGTGTATACAGGAAATGTTTATTCTATCCCCCCCTAAACCAGCACTGCAGACCACATAGTGATCACGTTCCATTGGTTCTATATACTGTACATAATCAGAATTAACGTTGCCATTAGTGGACTGTGGGCCATTCATGACTGTGGAAGAATATACACGGAGAGATGGAAAACGTAACAATTAACTTAACCCAAAGAACCAAGATGTCAATGATCACATTTAAACCAATTATACATCATTTGTTCCTTAAATTTGCATTTTTTTCTTTTGTTAGTTTGTCTTTTTTTTTATTTTAACTTTGGAAATGTAGCTAAATGTTAAATGCACTTTTTTCAGTTCAACAGTACTGAGGCATTTTTGTGGCTACAATTTAATTTGGTTCTGTAGCTTCTGATTCTATTTTTTTTCCAATTGTTTAGAGAAATTAATAGGCTAAAGTCTCAGCTCTAAATTTCTAATAGGGAGTCCCCAGCATTTAACTTTGTGGAGGATCCTTCTCACTCAGTGTAGTGGGCAAAGGGTACAAAGTCCAGCCCCCAATCTGTGTGGCCCAGATCCATCCACCATCAGTTGGATAATCACTCCCCCCGGTCATCATGTGAGTCGCTGGTTTCACATGAGCCAAGGTGTGAAACTGTGGTTAAGTTTCCTGGGGAGGGATTTCAAAACTGCATTGTATATGGTAGACAGTTGATGTCTAAGGCCTCCTCCTCTGTTAAGTGATGGCTGTTCTAGCTTGACATAGATGGCCTCCTTTACTTCTCTCTCAGACCATCTATCCTCCCTGTCCAACACAAGCACATTCTCATCCTGAAAGGAGTGTCCCTTCTCCTTTAAATGTAAGTGGACTGCTGAGTCCTGGCCAGAGGAGCTGGCTCTCCGGTGTTGAGCCATGTGTTTGTGGAGAGGTTGTTTGGTCTCCCCGATATAAAAGTCTGCGCACTCCTCACTGCACTGGACTGCATAAACAACATTGTTAAGTTTGTGTCTGGGAGTTTTGTCTTTAGGGTGAACTAGTTTCTGTCTCAGAGTGTTGAAGGGTCTGAAGTGAACTGGGATGTTATGCTTAGAGAAAATTCTTCTGAATGTCTCGGACACCCCGGCCACATAAGGCATTCCGTATGTCATATGTACGTATGTAAAGAAAAATTCAGAAGAATTTTCTCTAAGCATAACATCCCAGAACAAACAACCTCTCGACAAACACATGGCTCAACACTGGAGAGCAGCTCCTCTGGCCAGGACTCAGCAGTCCACTTACATTTGAAGTAGAAGGGACACTCCTTTCAGGATGAGTAAAGGAGGCCATCTATGTCAAGCTGGAACAGCCATCACTTAACAGAGGAGGAGGCCTCAGACATCAACTGTCTGCCACATACAATACAGTGTTGAAATCCCTCCCCAGGAAACTTAACCACAATTCACACCTTGGCTCATGTGAAACCAGCGACTCACATGATGACCGGGGGGAGTGACAAACCATCTGATAGGCGGCTGGATCTGGGTCACACAGATTGGAGGCGTTGGTTCGTACCCTTTGCCAATTACCCTGCGTAAGAAGGATCCTCCACAAGGTTAAATGCTGGGGACTCACTACCAGAAACTTAGAACTGAAGAAGATTTCAATAAAATGATCAAATGATTAATGTAGCAAATCTAGCAATAAAGAAATAAGTAAAAAAGACAAGTAAAACTATACTTATAAACATATTTACATGTATGCACTGTACTGTATGTAGCATATATTATACTGTAGGTTGAACACTTATTGTGGTCAATTATCAGAAGCAGTATTTCACTTTTTTATTGTAAATGTAGTGGAGTAAAGCATTTGCCTCCAAAGTTTAGTGGACTGAAAATTTAAAGTTGCAGAAAATAGAAATCATAATAAAGTGCAAGTACCTCAAAACTGTACTTAAAGGCCATATCCAATGAGATCCCATTTTTCATCTTGTTAACATGTTAGAAAAGGTATCTTTTATGTACTACAACACACAAACTCAGCCTTTAGGGAAACCAGAGGAACCAATTCTTATGACTTGTCGGGGTGGGCCTTAACCTTGTAGTAACAAAGCACTGTTCTGATGCATCAACTTGCAGGTGTCTGGTTCAAACCTGCATGGCTGAATAACTTCAATCTTAGAACTCGCCACTGTGCAACATAGAGACACATAGGAGATGTTAACGTATTATTTTTTAGAACCTAAAACTGAGGAAATACCTGATAGGTAATGATTTTTCTGTTTTTCTGTTAGAGCTGGTCCAGCACCACTCTCTGTAACTGACTTTGAAATAACCTTGACACGGGTTTTTTAATGTTTTTTTACGCAGCGATTTTGAAGAATCTGAAATGGACGGCCCATACAATCCCTCGTTTATTTCCACGGACTTTCGCTTATGTCGTATTAATCCTTCACATCTGGACTTGAAGCTGTTATGGCTGGTGCGAACTCTCGGACTCCTCCTGTCTCCTGGAGTTTCTCCACGGAGCCGATGTGCATCGTTTGAAAAGAGAAGCTAACTGAAAGTGAAACATATTATTTCCAGCGTGTACTGCACGGCAAATTCATGAAAATGAACATTATGGGAGCTAAGTCTGCCCATAATGGCTACTTTCAGTGTTACTGCAGCAATAAATCAATTTTCTATTGATCACTTTAATGAATACAATAAATAATCACCACTGACTCTTAAAGGCCTCTTGAATGAATTGAGGTTTTTTTGCATTTTGATTAATGTTAAGTAATGCCACTTCTACAACGGTACAGTATTTCTTTGAACACCCCTGAAAGGCAGTATTCCCTGGGTGCAGTTTGAGGTGAGCCTGCCTTTTTAGGGCATGTAGATATACAGAGATGTTCTTTAACATCAAAACAAGTTTGTTTGCTGAGATGGATGCATCCAGAGACAAATCAGGGGGGTAATGAATCGTGAGCTTTACGAGAACCATATGAGCCGTCTGGGGCAGCGCAGTTTTTCATGCAAGATGCCAAAAACGGATTCAGTAACTGATTATATCTCCCCTCCACTCCCCACCGGTGCACATGTAGGCCCTCTGCATTTCAAAATATTCCCTCACACAGTGACACACTTAGTAATTAGTGTCCAGTCATTTGTCTGACATGGGGCGTTTGCATAGGCCAGAGGATGGTGAAGGTGGCTGTGAGAGGGATGGGAGTGATTACTACAAACCTGGTTTACCACAAAACTTTTACTCACAACTGAATTGAAGGGGAGGAATAAAAAGGATGATAAAGGACGTGTGAGCAAAAGCTGACCCAGGCACTTGCAGCTGTGCAAAAAATGCAGCAAAACGTGTTCCTTGGTTGCCCCTGTGGTTGACAAAATATGATCAAGTATCTTCTTGGATGCCCTTCCAGTGTTCAAAATGCAAAAAAAAAGCCCTCAAGGGTGCACTTCCATAGCACAGAAAGGGCTAAACTCTTTTCTTTGGTGCCCCTCTTGTCGACAAAAAGCACAAAAGTTTCCTCTAGAATGCTCTTTAAGTAGAAAAACTATGTGCTCTCTAAGGTGCCTTCCAGTGCACTAAATGAAGTGAAGAACCCTCTAAAGTGCCCTTTCATTAGACAAAAGGCAAATGTCCTCTAGGGTGCCACAAAGCATTATAAGCCACCCTTCCAAATAAATATTTCTAACTATTATACAATAAATGTACAGCTTTTTGTCAGGTAGCACCCCACTGCATTCAGCGGATGCTCTTTTTTGAACTATTTCCATCCCTGCCCATCAAGCATCCTGAGTCCACCACTGTCTGAGATACTAGCGCTGCATTGATCTGATATATAACAACTTCTCAATGTCAAATCCTCAGCACCACAACACACTGACACATGAACACAACCACACGCTGGAGCCAAGTCAGGGGGAAACAACCCGTCGCTCACCACGAGATATGCGGCTGAGGTGGCCGAATGGGGTCAGGTAACCTATGGTCGACCGCAACTTTCATGTCTGATTTGTCACACGGTAAGTCATAATCTCACACGCATGTAACTGATTATGATGCAGAGAAAGAGATATTAAGGGACGTCAGAGGAATATTTTGCTGACGTGAAAACACAGGGACACAGTCTGCGGGGAAACCGCGGTCTGATTTATAACGGTGATTTCTTTCCTCTGACTTATTGAGCTCATTAAATCAAGATGCTTTTTGTTTTTGTGTGTGCTTTTTAAGATTGCAGATTGCAGCTTTTTCATCGTCATGTTGTTGCTTGGCACATTGTTTTTGTTGACTGTCCAATTCAGATAAGGAATGGAATAAATTGATGGCTTTCGATTTGGGTACATCTAGGTGGATAACAGGAGAGCACCCACAAGAGGAATGTGCGAAAACAAATGAGTAACCCAATGAATAGGACATCAAATCACGCACTGAGAACACATCACCGGCACGTCTATAATGTGTGTCAACAGGGCCAGAAATCAAGCTGCATGCAGTCAGTGCTTTTTAAAGGATTTCAGTGCTGCTGACTGTCAATGGTGCGTTAAACAAAAACAGTTATCGGAGGTAAATCTGAAGCTGTAATGGAGTGGAAAAGAGTCCCTGCGATCCAACAGGGAGACGATAAAGGACAGGGAGAGGAGGAAAACTGCTGTTCCAATTGTGAGCACTCGAGCGTTTTCTCGTACTGCCCTCACACATCTAATTAACAAATATAACCAGAACCCTACATACCATCTTTCAGTGAGCAGAATGTAGCATTTAGCATGTCAGAGATAAATAGATGGACAGATATTCCTTTCCGGAGTTGGCAGAGACCAGTTGAGCTAAATGCTAAGATTGATGAGGGAACCAGAAACAAGACACCAGACAAATAGGCTTCTAATGTTCCGCTGTGTTCTGCTGGATGTGCATTCTAGACCAATTTAAAATGGTGACAGCTTGTTTTTTTTTTGCTGCCCTCAAGTAGCCCAGGCATCGGTTAAAACGTAAAAAAAAAACAAAAAAAAAAAATAGAACCATTACAATGACAAAAACAGATGTATTGACATGGAAATAAATTACAACAGAAAACTGCGGTGAAGCAAATTTAAAAAAAAAAAAAAGCCTACAGAATAAATTTAATAGGTCAGTGTATCTCCTAATAATCACAGCTATCTCTTTCACAGCCATGGACTTAATGATGCCTCTGCAGCATTTTCATTTTTGATTTCCCCGCATGTCACAGGTAGTTAGATTCTGTTTATGTTGGAAAAGACTGAATCTCACATGAACACATATGTAGGATGTAGGATCGCGTAATTCTCACAATCTCTACTTTCCGTGTCAGGGCACACATTTAACGCCGAACATTTGTTCTCTCTAAGGAAACTTTCTGCGCACAGAATGCTGCTGATAGCGGGACTGGCTGTCTCGGGTCACTGGTCATGTGACACGGCCGTGATTTACAATATAACTTTAAGAACCAGCCATGTGTGCATGATTGCACTAGCTGTAAAATGTGAATGCATGAGTGTGATCATGTTTGAATTGTATTTAGTATGTGTTTCGTTTCGTTTCGTTTTCTGCCGCTTATCCGGGTCCGGGTCGCGGGGGTAACAGCCTGAGCAGGGACATCCAGACGCTCCTCTCCCCAGCCACTTCCACCAACTCCTCCGGGGGGACACCAAGACGTTCCCAAGCCAGCCGAGAGATGTAATCTCTCCAGCGTGTCCTTGGTCTGCCCCGGGGTCTCCTCCCGGATGGGCATGCCCGAAACACCTCCCCAGGGAGACGTCCAGGAGGCATCCTGACCAGATGCCCGAACCACCTCAACTGGCTCCTCTCAACGCGGAGGAGCAGCGGCTCTACTCTGAGCTCCTCCCGGATGTCCGTGCTCCTCACCCTATCTCTAAGGCTGAGCCCAGCCACCCTGCGAAGGAAGCTCATTTCGGCCGCTTGTATTCGCGATCTCATTCTTTCGGTCACTACCCAGAGCTCATGACCATAGGTGAGAGTTGGGACGTAGATTGACCTGTAAATTGAAAGCTTTGCCTTCTGGCTCAGCTCTCTCTTCACCACAACGGACCGCTTCAGCGTCCGCATCACTGCCGACGCTGCTCCAATCCGTCTGTCAATCTCCCGCTCCATTTTCCCCTCACTCGTGAACAAGACCCCGAGATACTTGAACTCCTCCACTTGGGGAAGCGACTCTCCCCCGACCCAGAGTGGGCAATCCACCCTTTTCCGGCTAAGAACCATGGCCTCAGATTTAGAGGTGCTGATTCTCATCCCCGCCGCTTGACACTCAGCTGCAAACCGTCCCAGTGAGAGCTGGAGGTCACTGTTCGATGAGGCCAACAGGACCACGTCATCTGCAAATAGCAGAGACGGAATCCGGAGGCCACCGAACCCGACTCCCTCCGCCGCTTGGCTGCGCCTAGAAATTCTGTCCATAAAAATTATGAACAGAACCGGTGACAAAGGACAGCCTTGGCGGAGACCAACCCTGACTGGGAACGGGTCTGACTTACTGCCGGCAATGCGAACCAAGCTCTGACTCCGACAATACAGAGATTGAATAGCCCGTAACAAAAGGCCATCTACCCCATACTCCCGGAGCACCCCCCACAGGATACCTTGGGGGACACGGTCATAAGCCTTCTCCAGATCCACAAAACACATGTGGACTGGTTGGGCAAACTCCCATGCCCCCTCCAGTACCCTCGTGAGGGTATAGAGCTGGTCCAGTGTTCCACGGCCAGGACGAAAACCACATTGCTCCTCTTGAATCCGAGGTTCAACTAGCAGCCGCACTCTCCTCTCCAGCACCCTGGAGTAGACCTTCCCAGGGAGGCTGAGGAGTGTGATTCCCCGGTAGTTGGAACACACCCTCTGGTCCCCCTTCTTGAAAAGGGGGACAACCACACCTGTCTGCCACTCCAAAGGCACAGTCCCCGATGTCCACGCAATGTTGCAGAGGCGTGTCAACCATGACAGCCCTACAACATCCAGAGCCTTCAGGAGCTCGGGACGGATCTCATCAACCCCCGGGGCGCTGCCGCTGCGGAGTTGTTTGACAGCCCCGGCGACCTCGACCCCAGTGATGGGAGGGCCCAGCCCAAAGTCCTCCGGCTCTGCCTCTTCTTCAGAATGCGTGTTGGTGGGATTGAGGAGATCTTCGAAGTATTCCTTCCACCGCCGAACTATAGACTCAGTTGAGGTCAGCAACTCCCCTCCCACACCGAAGACCGTGTGGACGGGGTTCCGCTTTCCCCTCCTGAGTCGCCGAACAGTTTGCCAGAATTTCTTCGGCGCCGACTGGAAGTCTTGTTCCATGGCCTCACCAAACTCCTCCCACACCCGGGTTTTTGCCTCAGTGACCACCCGAGCCGCAGATCGCTTGGCCTGCCGGTAGCTGTCTGCTGCCTCGGGAGTCCCACAGGCCAACCATGACCTGTAAGTCTCCTTCTTCAGCTTGACGGCCCCTTTCACCTCTGGTGTCCACCAGCGGGTCCTGGGATTACCGCCACGACTAGCACCAGCGACCTTGCTACCACAGCTTCGAGCAGCCGCCTCGACAATGGCAGCGCGGAACATGGCCCACTCAGACTCCATGCTCCCCACTACCTCCGGGATGTGGTTGAAGCTCCTCCGGAGGTGGGAGTTGAAGACCATTTTCACAGGGTCCTCAGCCAGACGTTCCCAGCAGACCCTCACTATTCGCTTGGGCCTACCTGGTCTGTCCGGCTTCTTCCCCCGCCACCTGATCCAACTCACCACCAGGTGGTGATCAGTTGACAGCTCTGCTCCTCTCTTTACCCGAGTGTCCAGCACATACGGTCGCAGATCAGATGATACGACTACAAAGTCAATCATTGACTGTCGACCTAGGGTGTCCTGGTGCCAAGTGCACTTATGGACACTCTTATGGCTGAACATGGTGTTAGTTATGGACAAACTGTGACTAGCACAGAAATCCAATAACTGAACACCACTCGGGTTCAGATCGGGCAGTCCGTTCCTCCCAATCACACCCCTCCAGGTCTCGCTGTCATTGCCCACATGAGCGTTGAAGTCTCCCAGTAGGACGATGGAGTCCCCAGTAGGGGCACTCTCCAGTACCTTTTCCAAGGACTCCAAAAAGGGTGGGTACTCTGAACTGCTATTTGGCGCATAGGCACAAACCACAGTCAGGTCCCGTTCCCCAACCCGAAGGCGCAGGGAAGCAACCCTTTCGTCCACGGGGGTAAACTCCAACACATTGGCTGAGAGCCGGGGAGCTATTAATAAGCCCACGCCTGCTCTCCGCCTCCCACCTGGGACAACTCCAGCATAGAACAGAGTCCAACCCCTCTCAAGAAGACTGGTTCCAGAACCTGAACTGTGCGTTGAGGTTAGGCCGACTATATCTAGCCGGTATCTCTCAACCTCACGCACAAGCTCAGGTTCCTTCCCCATCAGAGAGGTAACATTCCATGTTCCGATAGCCAGCTTCAGCAACCGGGGATCGGACCGCCAAGGCCCCTGCCTTTGACTGCCACCCGATCCACATAGCACCGGGCCTCTATGGTTCCTCCTGTGGGTGGTGGGCCCACATGAGGACGGACCCATGTTTCCTTTTCGGGCTGAGCCCGACCGGACCCCATGGAAAAAGGCCCGGCCACCAGGCGCTCGCCTACGGACCCCTTCCCCAGGCCTGGCTCCAGGGCGGGGTCGCGGTATCCCTCCGGGCAGGGTACACAAGTCCTTGTTATTATTCACCATCATAGAAGTCTTTGAACCGCACTTTGTCTGGCCCCTCACCTAAGACCAATTTGCCTTGGGTGACCCTACCAGGGGCAAACAGCCCCCGACAACATAGCTCCTAGGATCATTAGGGCACCCAAACCCCTCCACCACGGTAAGGTGGCGGTTCCAGGAGGGGATTTAGTATGTGTGTGAATAAGAAATAAAACAGGGGTTTCCCTACTTGACCTGTGACATAACCTACATTTAAAGGCAGAACTGTTAAAGGACCATGCCAAACTGAAAATATGGTGCGTCAGAATTTATTCCCATGTCTCAGATCGCGAGCTCTGATATTGAGAGATTATTTCAAAAACAAGATATTTATATGTTCAAAAAAGAAGCATTTCTTTCCTCCATACTGAATAGTTGGATACTAACGACAGTTATTGTATTGTGTAGCCTCACTCTTTTGTTAGACAAACCACAGTCCATTGCTGTGGAATTAAAGCGTAGACTTTCAGTTTCAATTCAAGGGGTTTGACAAGAGTATTAACCATTTAAGAGTTACATGCGTTTATAGATAAAGTTCCCTTTTTTTCAAAGGCTCAGAAGTAATTGGACACACCAGCAGTTTCAAGGCCAGCTGTGACCTATTCCCTCTTTATTGGCATTTGGCATCATTTAGCAGAAACTCTTAATAACTTTTTTTTTTTTTTTTTTTTCATTAAATAAATAAAACCTCTCAGAGAGGTAATCATTAGGAGTGGTCAAATCGACTATTTCACAAGGAATCCATTGACAATCTCAGACACCACCGAAAGGCCTGAAAGACAACAGATAAGAACTAAAACTGAGGAAAGCCGGATTAGAATTTCCTGAAAAAAATCGTCCCAAAAGTCTGTCCAGTTCTTGAATAACATTCTTGTATCTATAAAAGTTGTCGAAGAGCCGATGATGTGGAGCTTACCACACTATCAGTCAAACATGGTAGAGGCAGTGTTGTGACATGGGCATGTATGGCTGCCAGAGGTACTGGGGCACCGGTGTTTATTGATGATGTGACAGCTGATGGAAGAATCAGGATGAATTCTGACATGTATTAAAACTGAAGGCAGAAATTCCTGCACCTGAAGGCATCTGCAGTAAAGGCGCGGCATTACGTCCAAGGGAGGAAAGTTAACACTTGTTGATATCCATAAGGTCAGTCACTGACTACAAAGAATTTTATTTAAAGTGTTTAAATTAAAACTGAAAGCCAACCTTTTTTTTTCTTTGTCATCACATGACAGTATATCTACCATTTGTGTTATATTTGTGGTAGCAGGTGCATTTTGTGTAAAATGACCATTTCACAGTGTTATGTTTTGCATCTGAATGGAAATGAGGTAAATTGGCTCTCTATTATTTTGGATTGGCCAAAGAACAGCTTCAAGCTGTCTCTGCTCTTCCATCATCTGCGTTATATGACAAAATAGAACGCGTATGTTATACAGGGTTAACTGGAAATTCACTGACTGGTAGAATGGAGCCAAACTAAACACCGGAGCAGACACACACAGTGATTATTAAACAAGCGGAGAAACTAAATGCCACAACCGACAAATTAAACATGCCCTTACAGCCGACTGTTATTAAGATCTGAAAGAATGCATTTGTCGATGGGAACACAGTCACGGTGATGTACAATGAACCCTGAAGACACCATTACATGTTGCGCAATGATTTATCACTATTATGTGGTCTACAATTGAGAAAATGATACAAGCCATTGTTGAAGTCACTTTACTTAAAACAAAAATTAACCCTTAAGGGTATTTAAAATATTATTTTTGTGTTTTGTTTTTTTTTGCTTTCAAACACGACAGACCACCAAATGTCCCACATTATTTTTGAGTGGCTTCAGTATTATTTAAGTAGATTTTGAGTGATGACCCCCCTCTAGTTCTTCTTACTTCTTCATCACCGGTAACATTAAGAGAAATCTGGAAAATCCAGCAGTTCCTTCCACGTTCACTTTGATTTGCTGAGGGGGCATTTGACAGCGGGTCGCCAGGGTCGGCTTCAAAAGTGCTCTGGGTGGCACAGGAGGTCGCGATCATGTCTGCATAGACTTCCCGGCATTTGAGGAGGCGGCACGGCGCCACATTCAAAGCGCTCGCTTGTTACTGTGGAATGTTTGGCGGCGAGGTGAGTACGTTTGAAGTGTGTTTGTGTGTGCGTGTGTGTGTGTATTTTAGCTGAGTAAAAATAGCTGATGCCCGCCGGCCAGTCGAACCGAGCCAACTGGCAGGATGGACGATGAGAACCAGTCTGGATGCAGGTGGCACAGCCATTGCACGGCTATCTGCTGGATGTTCCCCACCCACATCTGTTAGTATCAAACACAGAATGTGAACTTTACACTGCAATGTCAGCCAAAATTACAGGCTAATAAGATAACTACTGTTGTACTGTCAGTGTTCTTACAAGAAGTTTGCTATAGTATTGTTATTTGATCTAACGTTTAATAATAGGTATGTATGAAAAACAACCAATCGCCGGGCAGAATGAGGAGCAGCAGTGTTGGCAAACTGTAGCCTGTATCCAAGTAACGCCCTAAGAAAGGGGTCAGCAGGGACCGTGATGCCCTGCTGTTACAGGATGATTTCTAGCCGAAGCCCTGGTTTGAGGACTTGTTACCATGGGCTCATTTAACAGCCTTCATGTCCCCACACACTGCGTGCATACACATCCACATAAACACGCCCGAACATGTGTGCTGACGGCGCACGTGCAGGCTCTGCTCACACGAGTATGCACGTCTCACACCACCAACACCTCTGGAGGCGTATCCAGATGCCTCATTGAGAATAAACGCCTCAGGCTGTACAATTGGCAGATTCAACTTCACCTTGGACAGCCGCTGTCTGAGCAGCGCCAATTTTGGCACTTTGTCACGAGAATTGTCAACATGGCTCAAAAAGAATACAAGAAGCAGCATTTTCTATCAGACTCTTTCTTGTGTGTGTGTGTGGGGGGGGGGGTTAAAGGCTGGTTTGGTCAATGCACAGCAGTTTCTGGGAAAGGGTGGACCTAGATTGTGGGCTCTGTATGTTTAGTGCATACAGCCTACAGGTTTGCTCACTTTGCCAGCAATATGGATTCAAATATCGTCGCATTTTTTTAGTAGGGCAAATTCAGCCTTAATCTTTCAGTCGGGCAAGAAAAGGTGGAAATTCTTAGGTGCAAAACACATTTGTTGACGTGTCATTTGTTTGCAGCCAGGTTAGCAGATGAGAGACTATAGCACAGGGGTGTTTCCATCAAAATGCTAACGGCAGTATGCTAACATCCCATTAACTTCGCTACAAGCACAATTTTTTTTCATTTCAATTGAAGATTCCAGGTCAAGTGTTTATGCAGCCACATAACATTTGTATTGTAACTGTAATCTCATATTGTGATTCCATGTCAAGGCGGTTGTATACTAGATATGCTTGGTTTTTAATAAACTTTATATCTGAACTGTCCACACCAAACAAAGCTGAGACGGAGTTTGGAACCGTGACTTTTGACTGAATTTAAATGTTTGATGCCGTCGACTTGAAACAGCGGGTTTTGATCAGCATGACTCCTATAGACTAAAATAAACATCATCACCGCTCTTATTGCCACTCTGGTTAGCACATTTAGATTTTAAATGTACATTCAAAATGAGGCTTTTAAAACTGTATGTCAGCAGCCTAATCTGCATACACAGCATTTGTGTGGGCCAGCATAAAATGCATCAAACACTTTGTCAGTATTTTCAGCTTATCCTTGTTGTACTAAAATGTATAAGCACGTCGCTTGCTTCATTAAACTTTGGGACAAGGCCAAACCAGGATTTACCGTTTGACCTCAGAGTGCGATGCTCTGTGCTTTTAATCCCTGCGTCCAATTATGCTTGTTCGTGTGCTGTTGTGCTCGCACACACAGGCACAGACAAACACACACATTCAAGCACGGGCCGAGTGAGGAGCACTATAGGAGGCTTATCGCCGTCTGTTAAGTAACTCTGACATTTCACAGAGCTTCACCCGGTGCAATGACATCACAGGCACGTTCTGTGTCCGCCTGTATTTAACCCATCCAGGGTCACAAGGTCAAACAGGACTTCCTTTACTGCTAAGCACCATGTGGCCAGGTTGCCAAAAAACAGGTTTCAGTTTGTTTAGGTCAAGGGTTACAGGTCAGACATTTTGATGACATCATCCCGGACAGAACCTCTTCTACTGCCTAACCCACACGCAAAACATTTGGCGTTCTCCATGGCAACAGTGTGCCAGTGCACATAGTGTACAATCGCACGTACTTTCCAAGTACCTTGTTAATGCAGCAGTGCTACCCAACACCGTTGGTGCTACCGACATGTGATCTGAAAACAATGAGGATGAGATGAGGCCCATCTCTATTGAGTCCTTGCCATGGTAACGCCAGCCCTTGTCCGCTAAGCATGCCAAAACATTCAGCCGATATTCCTGTCACATTCCCCCTGCCAATCAACGAAGGGTAGAAAAAAGGTGTCAGAAAGAGGTGAGAGTATGAAATATCTCCAGTACTTTCGTAATCCTGCAAAATTCCTGTTTATGTATCAGGCAAGTGAGGTTAAATTATTTCCAAAAATGAACACATTAGTGCATAACATTGCCATCAGAAATAGCAGAATACGCAAGAGGATTCTGATATCAAAGGAGCTTATGGAGACCTACGAAGAGCCTTTTATTTAGCTACATCTGCAAATGGATTCCTTAAATGACGATAATGTCCAAGGAAGAAAGAAAAAAAAAAATACTGAAATGTTTAAATGCTGGGAACTTTTCAGCTCTTTGAAACATCCAAAATCCTTCAACCTAAGTTGAAAACTACACCTCCAACCACATCCAGAGTGCATCTCTGAATCTAACCTTGATGCAAGAACATTATAAACTTCTCATCTCCTCATCCTGGACATCTGTCCACCTTAAAGCTTATGACCTGAAACCCCTCCCTTCCTACCATTTCAGCCTATGATGAAGGTGCATCGTGTCAGAGACAGGTTGAGAGGTTATAATGGTGCAGCCCAGGGGTCAGGAGCTGCTAGGAAGTGGGTCTGGCTACCTGCCGTTGGACATCTCGGACCTCTACTCTTCGCACATTCCTACCGTGCCACTTGTTGTCCATCGCGACAGAGGTTGGAAATGCCTAGAAGAATGAAGCAAGGATGTGCTGCTGTGTTCATGGCAACGGGTGCAAGTGAATATCAAAACACTGAAGCAGTTCACCTGTAGACCTTCAACTGGGACATGGTGCTTTCTTTAAGATTGAGCAGAAACCAGTTGATAGCGGAAACACCCATTTTTGTATAAGCATTGACAAATCTTACATGGATTCAGGAACAGTGTGATAATGTACCCATAATCTACCCAATTTATCAGTTAATCACAGGTGGCACCAGCTCCTTCACTAATGCCATCTATAGCTCGTAGCATTAGCTCTGACATTAGCCTTATGGCTGTCATTCATCTCTTTGGATGGTCATTAAATTAGGATTTGAGTCTAAAGTCCTTGTTAGCGCTGTCTTTTTCCTGGATCCCAACGTGTACTTCCTGGCAAAGTGTGGAAACTCATAATGTTGCGGCTCTGGCTCACGTGTATAAACATCGTTTTTATGAGGTAAGAAGGGCGGTGGGGTATAAAATCAGAGATGTGACAATAGGTGACCTGTGAAAGTTAATAAAACGGGCCAACTTGTTGTCTTGCTGCAGGAGAAAAAGCTTAAAGCTAATATGTATGTAACACAGTTGATTTCTGAGTCTCATTTCCAGGTCATTAAATCCAATCATTATGGGTTTTCCAGGTGGTCAGAAACTGATACTTTGGGTGTCAGTACTTATTGACCTGTGAAGACTCAACTTTGCACAAAATTCCTCCTTTAAATAAAGAAAATGACATATTCTGTATATTTTTAAACCCGTATCTGTTTAATGTCCTGTAGTTTCTTACAGTTCCCAAACAAAAAGTCCATTTTGATGTCCATTTGCCAATTGGATGTGTTATGAACTCTGCATGATCAGCTGCATTTGGATGCAATTGGATGTAACAGCCGCTTAAGGAGCACAGCCAGAGTAAACACAAGGATTAAAAAGTTGGAGTGCATTTTGTTTAAAGATCATTTTCATATATGTCTGCTTGGCTAATGTTCCTGGCATAGTGTTATAATTCCATCATGAAGCTGAACATGTGTGTGCAAACCCCTTTTTTTCAAAATCCTTGTGCTTGATGGAAGTCTGGCTGGAAACTGATAGGAGAAATCCCTAACACCGCCCTCCTGGAGCCATATCAGTCCTGTAGTCAGGAACGGCATCCACTCGTGCTTCTTTTTCTTTTTTCCCCCTGGTGGAAATCTCCTGTCGATGAGGGAATAGTAAAGCGCCGAAACGAGGAAGGAGAGGGCACCTTTGAGCAGCAGGAGACAGCCCCGGGAGGAGATGAAAGGAAGAGCAAGGAAGAAAGAGGGGCCACACACTCATTAGCGTCGGCCTCCGCAATCACAGGGCCCCCGCAGCAAAAAAAAAAACAACCCACCAAACAATGGCTCCTGTGTGTGCACGTATCATTGCAGATAAGGTGGCCCGCTCTCCACTTCTTCTCGTCCCCTCTACCTTCCCATGCCCCCGAGTTGCTGCTCTTTCTCTCCCCCTCCCCTGTTTCTCTTTGTCTGTGCGCTCAGAGGTCTGGTCCAAGATGAAAGGCCACGGAGATAAGGGCAGGTAAGAGAGCGCAGGAAGGGAAAAAACAGCAGAAAGGAAAGTGATAAGGAGGGAAACAATGAGGGCTTTGATAGCTTGTGAGCAAATGTGTGCATGTATATATTTGGGCACGTAACCATGCCCTGCAGGTATGTCTGATCTTATATTTTGTAGTGCTGGAATGATGATGACTTGACAGGTGAAGAATTGGTGAAAGATTTAAAAACAAATCCTGTTGATCTCTCATTTTACCCCTGTTGGCCTCTTCTCCCTCTTTTTTATTATCGCTCTCATCCTTTAAAGCCAGCGTTTCTCTATTAGCTAGGCCAAAAAGAA
The DNA here is from genome assembly GCA_001698575.1 of Mola mola. Lineage (NCBI taxonomy): Eukaryota > Metazoa > Chordata > Actinopteri > Tetraodontiformes > Molidae > Mola > Mola mola. Next base: position 1,292,331 of record KV751369.1, on the reverse strand, counting down.
TCCCAAACACACACGCACACACACACACAGAGACACATAGAGAGACACACATACATTAACTCACCTGTTTCTCCCATTTGGTTAAGCTGCCCCCGGCCTTCCTCTCCTGTTGGGTGTGGTTTTCCAATCCGACCTGCTTTAGTCATTAACAGCCTCATCCGCCCAAATTCAGGCCAAACATCCACCTGCTTGACTCTGTGTGTGCGTGTGTGTGTGTGTGTGTGTGAATATCCCTGACTTTCCCAGAAGGGCCGTTAAATTTTGATCTCACCTTGAATGCAAGTGAGAAGGTCCGAGTGCGGGTGTTTGCATGTATGTGTATATGAAAAACCCGCAGAGCCGCAGCCACTCAGCAAAATAAAAAGATTGGAGAGGGACCAAAACAAACAGAGGAGGCTTTGTCACAGAAGTGTTTCCGTGAGCTGGTCCACGTTATGATGTGCACATCCTCGAAGATGAGTCTGGCTTGTATAAGAGGACAGCGGCATTTCTAATACATTAAGGCTGCGTGTGTGCGTTGCAGCTGGCGTACATGTTGCTAGACATTCCTGAGGATGTGGAGGGAGAAAAGCCTGGGGGGTTACAAGCTGACCAGATATTTTCAGATAAACAAATGACGCTTGCATAACGGCCTATGAATACTGACAGTTTTTTTCCCTTTTAGAATCTAAATCCACTACTTAGATCTCTCTGGTTTTATTTATTGCGCTTCAGCCATATCGAGCAAGAGGAGAGAGACACATCGTAGTCAGAAGTGAAAGCAGAGCAAAGCAAGGCCTCTGAGCAGGATTCTCAGTATTGGCTGCCCTACTTTCCGGCAGCCAGCTCCTCTGTGCCTCCTGGTGTTGCTCCGCGGCACAGTTGTGTTCGGCTCCCTGGGACGCGACAGGACTCTGCAGTGCCTCTACTAGCCTGCAGGAGGCAGACTTGGCCAAGAGGGGCCGCCTGCAGCTGACTGATGATGTTCGGTGGCTGGCCAGCAGGGGGAGCTCTCTGCCGGCTACTGAAAGTGGGAGTTTGAAAGGGCGAATGAAGGAAGGAGATCCTCTCTGAGAGGAGGTGTTTTCATTCCAATCTTATCCATTAATGTTGTTCATAAAATAAAACATACTATAAAAGACACAGACTTCTTCCAGGTCCTTCTGTCACATTCACTACAGTAAATTTTTGTGTATTACATGTTCTATGCCATCTAGGTGAGTAGAGATTAAACATGCAGTTGCGATATTAATGCCGGGTGCTCTGCAACTTCGTCAGACTCTCTGGGTATTTAAGGACTGCCTGCAATGAAAATCACATGATTTAGCCTTATTAACATGTCCTCGTGGCATTTTTATGTACCACAACAAACATCATGACCTCATTCTGCAATCCACTAATGACCGTCTCCAAAAAAATAAAATTGGGGACCTCTACATAGAAAACCAAAGTCTTAATGGCTTGTAGGGATGGAGCTTAATTTGTAGGTAACGTTCTTTCTGGGAGTCTGTTTCTGGTTCATACATGTATGGCTGAACGATGTCAATAACTTGCCACTGTGCGGTGTATAGAAGACTAGTTAAAAAGTCAGATGACGACAGAACAAGTAAGCTTTGGTCCGCTCTGGCGCCAGGTGAGGGGCAGAGCGGTAAGCAGAGCTCACAAAAGGATGTTTTAATGAAATATGGGATTTTGCAAACAAAATTTAATGTTTAAGGGTTAAAGTCTATGTTGCAATCTGGATAAGATGTGAAGGGCTCACGAAAGAACGATGGCATTATGCTGACCTGGGATAAGAATGGCTTGGTTTGAGTAAAAAAGGTGAAAAAAGGTTCAAATGCAACACTACAGGAACATGTTAAATATATATAGATGGAAAAATAGATGAATTTTTGCTCCACACCTGACTGAGAGCAGAAGAGCTTCTCCTTTCTCTCTTCAGCTTTCTTTTCCTCTCAATCTGTTCCCTCACTTTACTGACATTTTTCACTTCATCAAACATATATCCGTCATTGTGTTGTTCCTATTTCCTCCCAAATTCCTCAGTTAATCGTTCAGGACTGTTATTACAGTGTAATGAAAATGTAGTACTATCTTTCTTCTTTCTATCTCTTTAATTCCTGCTTATTCTCAGCTTGGCTTTTGCTTCCTTCCTTTCTTCCATCTCCCCAAAACCTGATAGGCTTCTTTTAACAACTTGTCTGTTCTTTTATCGGTGCCGTTTCCTCTCCTCTATCTTCAGAGACGTTGGCTTTTGTGCTGAACTTGATTTTCAAGAAGCTCTGCGACACCCTCCTCTGGAGGCATCCAAAAACCTTGCATGTGCACACAACCGTCTTTACAGGGTATTGCTGCTGATTCAACTAGATCCGGAATCTGGAATTTTGAAAGTGTGTTTGAAAGAGCATCAGATCTCTACTGTCGTAAATTGACATGGTTATCGCACCATCACAGAAATCTGATTCCATGACTGACCTGTAGGGGGAGCTATTAACATTCTATCGCTCACAAAGGCAGAAAAGGAAGAGTTATGCAGTCACATTTCTTTTATTTTTCATTTATGACCTCTCCCATTTCTCTCAATACATCATTTTACACTTTTAACCACCATCTTGCTCAGATACTCCTCATAAAGAAAGTCCTACATTATCATTTTTAGCGTCTGGGCCCCCGGCCTCATGAACGCTCATCATTGTGCTTTGTGACGACTGCCAAGAGACCCCAGTCCACTGAGCCCATCGCTCAGGCCTTTATGGCCCAGCGCCTTGTCTCGTCGACGGCTGGCTCACAGTTCATCGCCGTGTCGCAGCGCCACGACACTGGAGTGCTCCAGGCTCGTGATGTCAGGAGCCAGACTGACAACCGTCCCTCTGTCCCCCTGCGTGACAGCCTAGTCTTGGTGTTCAATGTCAGTTGGGGGTGATGGCCGCTTCTCACCCTGCTTCCCTACCCAATGACATAGTGGGAATCCCCTCCTGCCAGGACAAAGGGACAAAGACATAACTTGACATCAGGCAGGAAGGAGAATAAATAAGTTTCCCGCTTCGTTGTTGAAGTGCTGGACAAGTGGGTGCGGTTTTGTTGCTTTCTGCAGAAAAGTTTGCACTTGCTCTTTTACATTTAAACACAAACGATGCAGGAATGTGCGACACTCAGAAGAAAGGGAAACTTCCAAGTAGGATACTATTATTATTTGTTCTCTTAGAGCTCCATTACTGATAGCAAACTGGAGGAAAAGCCACTCTTCAACCACTCTTTTCTATGCTGAAACTTTCACAATGCAAGCTTGTTGTCACCTAGCTGCTTAATTGTTCCTCTTTCAAGAGGTCATTCAAGGTCATTGGGTCTTGGGATATTGCAATTCAACAGGGCAATTAAGAAACATTTAGAAACGTATGTATGATTACTGTTGTTCCTGTAAGTGGCAGCCACAATTACATAATAAAGGAGTTTTATGGATGTAATGCTGAGCTCTTATTCTGTGTCTTATTCCGTAATGTGGACGAGCAAAATCCATCAGCGTAAAGCAGCGGTTTAGTTTGTATGATTAAAACTAGTCAAGTTGATGCTACCATTGTTTGAGCTGATCCGTTAGCGAAGAAAAACTAAGGGGAAAACTAGCCAGCAATGCAAATAAGATGACTTTTTTTTTTAAATGCTGGTGTGATGAAATCTTAAAACTGCTACTTCAGTCCCAATATTTCATTGTGGGATAGACACCCAGACTTTCAGTCAAGTGATTATGAAATATGTACGTAAAACTCAAATTTTATTTCAAACCATTCTATTTCCTGAACTGTATTTTTGGCATATAACACTGGCAGGTCTCAATCAATGGCCTTGCTACTTTAGTTGGTAGATCTTAGTTGTGTTGTATTTCAAAGAAAGAGGAAGCTGAGAATATGTTTGTACCATACACACACATTGAAAGACACAAAAGTGGCTTTCGCTTCTGTCACTTTACATTATGAATCGTGTGGCTAGCAGCAACGTTAAGGCCACAGTTCGGTTCTGTGGCCTTGGACTGTGTGTCAAAGAAAAGAGTAAGGTGAGACGTAACAACAACAGTGACCTCAGCATCTTGGGCTGGAGATCACAGCTGCCAAGTTAACACTCAAAGTGAGAACCACCACACACCAAGTGTCTGCATGTCATTGTGAAGGGCACGTTGAACGCTCTGGCATGTGATCTCCGTTTGCTGCTGTGCCAACAAACACACCTTCATATCCACCAGCCTTGACCCTCAGACATAAACACACTCACGCACACATGCACACTGAAGCGGAAGAGAGCAGCAGTGTGAGGAGTGGTCTGTGCTGGCACCGAGAATGGCAGCTGTGAAAACAGGCGGCAAGTGATGTCAGAGCAGCAAAGGACTCTGGGAAGCCAGGCCACTTTGAAGAAATGTTTTTTGGCGTTTTATTTTATGGCAGCTCTGAGAGAGTGGAACTGCATGCGTGAGTCAGACACACACACTAAACGCCAATGAGAAGCGGAGTCAGCCTTCAGAGAAACAGAGAGAGAGAGAGAGAGAGAGAGAGAGAGAGAGAGAGAGAGAGAGAGAAATGTGGCAGGTGGAGAAAACTATTTCCAGTTAAATTCCCTGCATTGCGATCGACAGTTTGGCCTCCGGACAGGTCTGCAGGTGCAAAGTTACAACCCCCCCTCGCTACCTTTCTTCCCCCTGGTCCCCCTCACATGCAGGGTAAACACAGCAGAGAGCAATAGGGGCACCGTGCCAGGTGTGCCAAGTCAGAGCAGCAGACGGGCTCGGGATCAAAGACGAGGGGGTTCAATGAGGGGAAGTGTATGACAGCAGGTGAGACATTGGAAAAAAAAGAAATACACATGTCCAAAGCGCTTATGTTAAGTCTCACCGCTTAAAAGAAAAATCTTTTAACGTTTCCAAAATTGCAATTGAAGGAGCCTGCTACAGTTTCAAGAATAAACATCGCCACTCTTGCTCACCGCACACTCATCGTATTTTCCATTCCATTAGACGATGTTAATGAATATAGGATTATTCCAGACTGGGGCTTGATCCCGTCTCCGACTGCCGACTGAGCAGAGTTCAGTGACTGGGAATTGCTCTAGTTGGCTGATAAACCAGTATGTAATCAGTGAGGTGGCCCTGTCTGGCCTCCTTCTCGTCACAAAACACAAACTGGAGAGACATTTAGAAAGAGAATCGATGCTTGATTTATGGGACGCAATATAATCTTAGCAATCAGTTAAATGTACCATCAAAACATACAGTTTATAGTTGCAATCCATGCAGTCAT
>KV751369.1:1268980-1287051 GCA_001698575.1 Mola mola | reverse complement strand
TAAATAACAGATACTATTACTGCTTCATTTGTAGGCATTTTGTCCTAACCTTTATAACCAAATAATTTTATCCTCAATTTAAATAATCATTACTGAACTTTTGTATCGGATTTGGCTTTTAGCTTTGCTGTCAGTGTTAATAAAACATTCATCTTTAACTTAGAATTGATGAAATTTTCTCTCTACTTGGTAGAGGCACCCTCCGAGCCGCAACAACTTGGGGGCTCAGCTGAGAAATCTGTAATACGAAAACAAGATTAAGGAATTGGCCTTGAGCCCCACAATCGACTAGGTGACGTAGGTCAAGTTTTAAATATCCGGTTTCTGGAATGCTGTGCGAGAGTTTCTTTTGGCATCCGACATCAAAATACTGTTTTGTGCTGGTGCACTTCAATTAGAGCATTGGGGAGCTGCTGTGGCGCTACAGGAATGCATTCTGGTATTCATAGTTTTGGCCATCAAAACGATTCTAGTGGTAGTGATAAGATTTTACTTTGGGGTAAAAGTGAAAAGAGTCAAGGTCGACAAAAGATACAAAGAGTCAGGACTCATTTATAGGTACTTATTTGTATCGTAGCTGGAGCCAGTATATAGCTTAGCTTAGCATACAGAGTTGAAACAAGGGGAAACGGCTAGCCAGGCTCGATGCAATATTCCTAAAGTTCATTAATTACCATGATTTGTTGAATCTAATTTGTTATTTTTTTAAAAACCTTGTACCTGAGCTTGTGCTTGATGTTTAACGCAATATTCCTAAAGTTCATTAATTACCATGATTTGTTGAATGTAATTTGTTATTTTTTTAAAAACCTTGTACCTGAGCTTGTGTTTGATGTTTAAATGTTTATGTCTGTTCTCTCATATTCGATCGAGAGTTCCCCTTGAAGTCCTCTGGCTGTGGAATCTCCATCATCGAAGATGTCAAACAAGCCCGATACCAGCATGTGATACAAACACTGATAAGAAGCGCCAGGGAGCTTTCTGCATCCAGACTGAAACAGAAAACCTGACAGCCGTTCATGAGGCCCAAAGTCGCCGACCTCGCAACCTTTACTAGAAAGTGGGCGGACATTTTCCAGCAGAATTGACAGAAATACAACCCTGGAGTCACCTCTTTCCCACCCCTAGCTGCTATCAATAAACGTCAAAACAATCATGCCCCTTTCTCTCGGTTTGACCGTCGGAAAAATGTAGAATTCTTGGAAAACTTTTATACGTTTTCTTTTTCTTTTTGCTTGTTATTATGACATAAAAATTAAGTGCCTCCTGGAGCTGCTGCTGAAAGATGCTAAATGAGTCAAATACTTTAGACGGTTGCTTTATGCTCTTCAGCTGAAGTTATGGCAAACACATGTCCATGCCAGACCTGGTTCAGGCCACCACCCTGATACAGCCACGTATTTCTGACAAAGTGAGATACACTTAATGAAATGAAGCAGATTACATTTGCAACAGAAAAAAAAAAATACAATTTCAGGAATAACCTGGGAGTATTGTAATAAAATGATCATGTACTTTTAGTAATAGTACATTGTAATATTGAGAAGAGAAGACAGAAAATCTGTCGGAGCATCATGGGTATGTTTTCTCTGACAGGACACAACACAAATATTTCAGTGAAATATGCAATATAAAAATCCCTTTCAACATGAATTTGGCCTTAATCCTAGTGAGTTTGTGTGAAAGTGACACAGACAGTGGCTTGTGGTATGGAAACAACAGATGTAGTGGGAAATAACAATGCAGTAAAGCTCTTTCTGGCTGCATAGATCCCCAAAAACCTGGATAAGGCAAATGGGAAGGATCACATCTAAGATGTTTTTGGATCATGAAGGAATTATACTCATGAAAAAACAAAACAAAACAGGAAAGCTTTTTCCATTTCACCTCAGCTCTGTTTTGCTCTCGGACGCATACCTGTTCCCTCACTTTGCTGACACCTTTCATTTTATCATGTCCGTCAATACGCTACTCCTATTTCCTCCCAAATTCCTCACTTAATCTTTCAGGACTTCATTCCGATACGTCAGGTCTCTTTCATTCTTAATTTGCCAACAATCCTTCACCTTCATCTCACGTTATGCCTAATCTTTGACAAATCTTTCACCGCTGCTCTGCTCTCCGCTGTGAAAGCTGCGGCGGTGTGTTTTCTTGCCCCCGGCTTGTTAGAGAGTGAGTTTTTTCCTGTGTTTCCAGCTGCATGCTAAGAGGCTGCCTGGCAAATCTATCTGTCAGCATGCTCACTGAGACCTGATGGGAACATTAAAGGCCTTCAGGGATGACACTTCACTCACTTACCCTGGATAATCCATTATAGGCCTCATATGCTCTGTCACACATTTTCTTTTAAGTTTTACCCAATTTGGACGCTTTAGGGATTTATTTAAACAAGGCGTGCTTTCAGGTCAATAGCCTAAATATGCAGAACAAAGTGGTGTGACATTAAATGACAAGAGCGCTGCCTTTTTTGTCCTTTATTGTATAACTCAACGTCCTTAATTTCAGTCAGAAACACTCCTACAAGGGCTGTACAAAAGTCTTGGGCCACCACCAGCTTGAGCAGAGTTTTAATGACCATCCGTATTTATTTCGCAGTCTCTTTATAAAAATACAGGAAATTTGTATCGGGAAAAAAAAAAGCATAATCTTAAGGGGAAAAAAATATCTTTTGCATGCAAAAATCCACAATACTCTTTTCCATTTGATCTTCATTTCAGTCTTTATGAAAATTACATCTTGGCCTTTTCACCCTGTTTCCATCCTGAAAAAGTGGTTTCTTGGCTGCTGCCCTTACACAAAGACCATTCATGATTGAACTTACTGAACTTCTTTGGACTGTAGATGTCCAACTTGGCATTGCGATGACGCTGCCGGATGCTGAGCCAGGTCCTTGCTGGACTTCTTCTGGTGTCCTAAAGAACAAACTCTAAGAAACTTCCTGTCAGATTTAGAAAAATGTCTTGGCTTCCACTCCTTTCTTGTCCTCTACCGAATCTTCAAATTTCTTTAAAACAGCTTAAATATCATCTTGAGTGTCCTTGACTGTTGCAAAATTATGATTTTATTTCAGTCTCTGTGATCTGTGGTGTAATAAATTAACCATCTTCCAATGAGTTAAACTTGTACAAGATACGATTGTGATGCTCAACACAAAAATATAGCTCATAAAATGGATGAGACTAATAAGACTTTTAACACGTCTTTAGTAAACCTGGTGTAACAAACAAGAGAATTAAATCTCATCGTGTCTCCCCAATAGAGTTTGAGACATGCTGAGTTTAAGGGGCGCTTACATTAAATACTTGACAGCCGATTTTTTTTTTCTGTTTTTTAATACTATATACATATTTTCTGCATTTTCTAGCTGTATTCCAACCGAGAGACCGAGAAATAAATATATATAGTCATTACAACAGTGCTTAAACAACAAATTTAATGGTGCTGAATATTAGTGAAAACATGCATAAAAGAAGGGAGAGCAGAACTTATAGGTCACAGAAGGTTTTTGGGTCATTCTATGTCTTGGAGACAGGCAGGCATAATAATGACGCTAGACTGACATGGAGAAATTACCCAAAAAATAAGTCTGAAGGCTGAACTGACCTGTGTAATTACAGCTTTTATGTTAGCTGGAGGTCACAAGGTGCTCTACTTATTGTGTCAGAGCAGGGCAAGTCCCTGTTGGTGGTTGGTGTCGGCATAATTCACACACTGGAAAAGAGTGGGTGAATTGTTTCTGACTCTATGTCTGCTCTGTGGTGGGGAAAAAAAAGGGACTTTTCTACACTTAGCACTTGCTTAGAGAGTTAAAAAGAATGGTTTACTGTGCTATCTGTGGTTGTACAATGTGAAATACAGCATCAAAGATCTGGCACAACGTTCTGTCACACAGGGTTTTGGTCCTAGCGCACATCTGTTTCCCCTTCTCTCATTTTCCTTCTCTCATGCACCTCCTTTGCCACATTTCTTAGGCCATCGGTTAAGATTTTGACGCTGCAGAGTCTCAAGATTATGTTTTGCTCGTTTGAGTGACAAGTGGGACAGAAAATGGGGAGAGGGGTTAAAAGTCTTCATGGCTGGGAATGCATAGATGACTTTAAAGACAAAAAAAAAACATTTTTTTAAACCATACTTCTTACCCAGAAGGTTGTGATTACTACAGATGACAGTCCGGTCATGCTCAATCAGCTACACGCTCCGAACTGTTACCGCACCTGCCATCTGCACGTGTTCGCCATAGTCAGGAAATACTGTTGCCACAGCAAAAACTGAGCGGTCGATGTTGTCAGAAACGTTTTGAGACATGTCTCCGCAGGGACTCATTTATCAGATGTGCACGGGAACCTTAATACGTGGCCTATTTCGAGAGATTTCTTTGTTTTGATGTGGCTTTGGCACATCAATTTGTCAAGCGTGAGGGCAAACCTGGATGGAGTCCAACTGCTGCAGCTGTGGGGGGAGTAAGAGGTAAGGGACGACTTTTTAACCTTGGAGGGTTTTCGTATGAACGCTCAGGGGACGGAGGAGGAAATTTTACTTGAAGAGATTATTGTCCAGAGGTCCTGCCTCCCATGGGCCTCTTTACTGTTCGCTTGACATGGTGGCTTTTTGGATTTAAGCTGTCTGGAGACAGGCATCATGACATACCATTACTACACAAATTGGAGCTATGCTGGTGCGATACGTTCATTTTAAAAACTGTTCCATATGCTTTCTGCTTCCATCTTTTTTTAACTGATGCATATATTTTACTCTCACCATAGTATTTACAAGTTAGAAGAAGCAAGCGAGCCAAACAACCAATGAACGAACAATTGGGTGAAAACCAGTGCGTTTAGTAAAAGTCAGAATTCATTCGTTAAATGAAAACATAGCTGTAACTGCTGAGTTTGATAAATTAAAAGCTTACTGTCGGGTGTGTTCCACTGTAGACTCTCTAGGTGCCACACCGACTTCGCAATTGTGTTCTGTCTTTTTGTTCTGTCGGCATCACGGTCGAAAAAAAAGGTAATTTAATTTAAACCGCCTTTGATGAAAAGAATGCTTTTATGGCCTTGTTAACATGTCCCTATGATGTTTTTTATGCACTATTATGACCAATATAAGCACATCATTGCTGAGGATTTTCTTCTTTCATGCTTTCATACCACCAATGAGAGTCTTTGATGAACGCGAACCCTGATGATTTGTTGGGCTTAACATAGGAATTTACCATTCCGATGCATTAACTTATAGGCCGCCTTGAAATCCATGTCTGGTTCAAACATGAATGGCTGAGTTACTCCCATGTTAGAACTTGCCAATGGGCAGGGAATATATATAATATATAGAGACTAGTTTTAGCTCTGAATGCAGGCAAGGGGAGGAACAGTGATGGGACGACATTAAAGTATAGATGTGCTACAATCCATAGTCAGAATCAGAATCATAATTACTTTATCAATCCCCAGAGGGTAAGAGACAAAGAGATCTTGTAACTTTGTGATACAGAAATTAGTTTATAAGGGTTTAACTAATGGCTGAAGCAAGTTTTTTTTTTAAAAATCCGGCACTTCATCCAGATCCACACCCAAATCTAATGTGTTTTTCCTTGGCCCTTTTCCATCCCTTCCACCCAGTTTCACTGAAATCCATCCTGTAACTTGGGTAATTTTGCTAAATTGACAGACACACACTAGTGAAAAGATAAATGATCGCAGGAGTAATTTATTATTCTGGAGCCGAATATGCTACGAGCTATAAATTGTTTTTCTTCCTTTTTGCAGGAAAAAAAAAAACCCAAAATGATCAAAGTGGGTATTTGGAGTAATTGTTAAGGTTTCAGTCTTTTTTAGGTTGAGGACCCAGAAGGGGAGCTTGTGGACAAAGAAGGTTTTAAACTGTTTATTTAAAAAAATATCTGTAAAGAGTGTTCTTTTGAATGAAACTATGAAGAGTTAAGGAAAAGATGACTTGCAGGGAGTGTAGTGGAGACTCTGGCAATGGAGAGGAAGGAGAGGAGACGACTGATTAGAAGGTCGACCTGAGATAATTTCATAAAATACGCACAAAATGCTCGAGCAATCTGTGTTGACAACTACCACTGTGGCTGATGGAACCATCTGGCGAGGAGTGTAAGGATGAGCCGGGTTAAATAGCTGGACTGATTGGGAGACGGAGAGTCTGCCGCACTGCCAGCAGCCAACAAGTCAACCACGACCCCTGACGAGAGAGAGAGAGAGAGAGAGAGAGAGAGAGAGAGAGACGGAGGGAGAGGGAGGAGAGGGAGGAGAAAGAGGAACGAGACAGCAAAGCGAATACATACAAGCAAACACAACGCCACAAAATAGTATGAAGAATAAACATAAAAGGAAAGAACCTGAAGACCGTGACAGTGATTGATTAAAACGAATGTGTGAAGTAGTCAGGCGAGTTCAGTCTCTAAATGAATCTCTTTCTCTTAGGCCATATTTATAAATCACGAACTGGCATTTGTGCATAAATAAATGTTTTTCACCCTTTTTTACTGTAATTTCTATATCATCTTATTTATCTTGAAATAAACTAGATATTTCCAAGAGATATGTTTTTTTGTTTTTACCGTATCTCTTCAGTAACACAGTGCACAATTTAAATGCTAATTAATTAGACATATAAGTGCAATTTAGCGTTAGCTACGTTCACCCTCATACTGGTTTTCCCTCGTGGGCAATTGTTTGGCCTTTGTTTTTTAATAGCCAAGCAGGAGTCTTCAAGCATTTATCTTCATGGCAGTTTTTCTTGGGAGCATTAGTTTGGCTAACATTAGCTGCACGCTGGTCTTCATCTGTGCGTTGCTACACCAAAACCGTGTAATATAAATACAAATAAGCTCCCTCATATAGGTACTGCCAACGTAAATCTAAAAGACTATGGAAGATCACCTGAAAATTTTTTTGGGCCACCCATAAATGAACTATAAATCAAGATAAAATTGAGTTTCGTACTTTAATCTTTTCTAAAATACTCAACTGCTCTGTTATGTTTGTTTCAAGTATACAGCAATAAACAGTGTTAATGCACATACCAGCGATGGAGACCGTGGCTTTGTTTCAAAAACAGAACTGCAGCACCTGGGACAAAATATTGATAGTAATAACGAATATCACCTTAATGTTAGCGTTCTGCTGAACTCAGGCTATGAATCTATGCCATATTTAGATGAAGAACTTGTTCATCTTGATGCTCTAAACTATCAACCTCCACCCAAAGGACCAGGTCACGCCAAAGTAGGTTTGTAAAACAACATGCGCGACAAGCCAAGACTTTCTCAAAGCTAATCGGGTGTAACTCACGCTGGCACACTCTAACTAAACTGGGCCCAGGTGATTCAGATGACAGTGAGGATGGAGTAACGTTGACCTCACCGTCAGCAGCTCCCCTGCAGACTCACTCACCCATGCATACACAAAAGAAGCGAACATATCAGCAAGACTAGACGCAGGTCAGAGCTGGGCCAGAGCCTGTTTTGATACAAAGCTTTCTGGGAATTCTGTCTTCCCCTTTTTTTTTTCTACTTAAATTACTTTGTTTACTTTTCCAGGTTGACTTAGAGTGACTAAAAGCCTTTCCACAATGATGACTGAGGTCTTATGTGGGAAATGAGTGGGAAAACAAGCCTATTTTGCCACCGCAACAAAGATGAGTAAAAGTCTTTTAAGATCTGTAAATAGAAAACTATTAAAAAATGTGGCTAAATCACAAATGACAAAGAATATGAAATCTGTCTAAAATCATCTATGTTTTCTTCTTGAAGTAATTATAAGGTAGTTAATGACATGTGAAAGACTAATGAGTTGGTATGAATAAACAACACACACACACACACACCTTTTAGCTAGTTGTCATCAGGGAAAATATGGAAAGTATTCTGAAGGGAAAAACTGACTGCCAAACTGTAGTGGGTGGTGTCTCCCTGTGTTTGTTTTTTAGCTATAAATGCTAAAGCCTAAAATTTGTCTCTTTAACGACCGTGGCCCAAGTAGTTTGTCTCGCTGAATACATTCATATAGTGCAGCCTGAACATGATGTATGTGAGTTTTCGCCACGCAGATATGTTGTGATATTTTCATTCCGAAAACACCTCAGAGGACACAAGTAGTTATTGCTTTTGGAACGATCCCCAGATTTTCTCAGTGGCCCTTAGTGAGATATTGTATTTTCCTCCTTGACTGGGACATCACCTTTCTCTGTGTCTGCACAGACGTTTTTTTTATTCATGTCTTTCATTGCAAACTCAGGCAGGGTTTCTCAGTGGGAATTGTGCATAAAGTAATAAAATCTTTAGTACAGATATTTTCAACTTTGGTATGTACTGGTGCATATTGTTGTTATTGAAACAGCCTTGCCTTATCTCATTTTATTTGACATTAAAATGTTTGCCAGTAATTGAATTGGAGGCATTAAATTCTTACAAGCATATTTTGGAATATTGTTTCACTATATGATCTTGCTTAAGGCTGTAATAATAAATATTTATATCTTAAAGTTATAAGATGTCTCAAATGATGAGGTGTAATATCAACGGGGGTTGCTAAACCTCATGATAGAGAAGCATTTAATCATCCTTCAGTCTGATTTCATGGTTTTATGGCCTGCAACTTAACTACTTAATTGTTACACCCCTTGATAATGCTGATGCCGGTGTCGTTTTCATCTTCTAGTCAGCCATAGGCATGGAACATATGTACAAGTTGTCAGTCTTCTGGTGTCTTTGCAGTGTGATCCTGTGTAACTTTCCTGTCCCCAACACCCATGTTGTGAGGTGACATAATGGGTGGTCTCTCTGTTGTGGCTAGTTCTTAACAATAGGTTGGTGTATACCATCCCTAACCCTTCCTCAGACATACAAAACCAAAACTGCAGCACCTTTCAAATAGGTCTCCACAGTATCTCCACAGTATCCACTGTAGGTCCACCTCAAAGATAATCTGGATTTAGGTGCAGGTTCTTGGTATTTTTAATTCAACATTTCCAGATTGGAGATTTTGATTTACTGTAAAACTTTAGAAATAGCCAAAGAATGAGGGTAAAAAAACAAATAATTCAGGGCAACCGCCCCTCTAACCATCCCTGTCAAATGGTGTCGTGTGAGCCAGAACCCAGAGTCTTCTTGACAAGATGACTGTATCCAAATTACTATTCCAGGGTTTTAGATTCTTGACAATTTGGAGATAAGAATGAATTGACAAACTCAATTGTTATTTTACATGATGTCACTGTGGGTAAGGAAGATAAGGGTTGACTGACTGACTGAGTGGCTCTGAAATTAATGCTAAAGTGAATCAGGACTTGCATTTATCCAGTAACCACAAACACAAGTCAAAATGAATGCTAACGTTGCACGTTATGCTAATTTTTGCTAACTTCAAAAGACTGTTGTGTTTACACCTGACTCCATGGCCAAAACAAAAAAGAAAGCCGAAGTCAGTGCCAGCATGGCTTTTTGGTAAGTTTTGACATAAAACTAAGCCAAAGTGTTACACAAAGAATTTGAAAAACTCAACCCCATATGTACGGAAGCAAAGTAAGACTTGCAGTTCATCCAATTTGTTTGCCTCTGTATCAACAATGGCAAAAGCTGTAACTTGTTGGTTGCAAGCAATTTTCTCAAGGTGTTGCTCCTCATCTCTCGGTGGGGAATTATCTAGTGACTCTTTAACATATTCAAAACAAACCAAGTACTGCTTGGGACTACGAATTCAAACCAAAAACTCCCACTTGAGGCTGTGATAGGCATCATCAGCTGATTTCAGTAAGAGAATTTGGTCTCTGTTGTGATTGTGATGTCGCCAACTCCAACTCTCATCTAGTTTAGGCTTAACCATGAATTAGGTAGAGTCACATTGAGCTCCACAACAGCTTTTCCGAAGCACATGAATATAGTTTTTTATCTTAAGCAAATATAATATTCTTACATGGAACATCTTAGACCCACATCTCTTGCCAGAGATCCCTGTCTTCCTCTTGTGATATCTCAAATAAAATACATCTTCATGCATGAAGTTATTTGAATATACACTTTGGTTATTTTTCCCAACTAACAGCTGGTGAGTGTAACTGAGTCAGGTAACCTGTGGACTCGCATGACAGAACCATCACAAATATGCTACCTGGGGCATCACATAATCCTAAAAACACAGGAGGCAGAGCTGGAGTGAGAGGCTCTGAGTGCATGTTTGTGTGTGTTTGAGCAAATGAGAAACAGGCTGACTTGACAAACGCTTTTATGCTCACTTTAATCCTCGGCTCTGTACTCTTTCAATTTAAAGGGCACTTAGTTTTGGTTGTTGCATAAGCAAATAAATATCCTGTGTCTAATATTTGCCTTTTTTAATCAGAAGGGCCTAGTTCTTATTCACACAATGCCCTGCGTTCTGAACACGTGGGATTTCAAGGGGACAAAGGAAAAGCTGGAATGCGTTCACGTGCCTATATATCTCAGCTGATGAAAAACATATGCAGCAGTTTTGAATGGGCACATTGCATGTTTTCCTCTAATAACTTTGCCATACTATATGGAAACATGGAAGGGGTTTGATTTGATTAAAATACTGCCACAGGAGAAACACTTTTCAAGCTGGACTTAATTACCTGACCGCATGAAATTTAAGCCCAAGCAAGAATACAGTGCTGCAAGATTATTCCTGTACGTATGTATTTGGTGTTACCTAGTCTCTGGTCAAACCCTCATCAGAGTCCTGCAGAGACAGCCCGGCTGCTGACTTCCATGGAGGCCTCGCCACTTGGAGCCAAGCCTGCAGTGAGGACTGTCGGCTCGGATCTGCTGCGCCGTCACATTCCCTGGACCGCAGTCAAAGAAGCTGCAGAGTGGGTCAGTAGGACAATGCTATGTGTGTGTGTATTTGTCTGGGTTTCACTTTTATTTTGATCACTAGGGTTGTGATATCCAACAGGATACGGGGGATAAATGGTTGGACAGTTGGCTTTGCTTTTAATGGGGATTTTTATATGGGCTGCACACAGGAAGAAGTAAAGAAACTAAAACTATTTCACGCGCAACCTTAAAACTTTCACATAAACTGACTTGATCCCTAAGTGTGCATGTGTGTATATCATGCAACAGCTTCCATGTCCTGCTGCTATAATCTGCTTTTTATGACACAGGTTCACAGGTGCGTACACATTCCACAGTGAGCCCTGCAGTATCACATATATCCTGACAAAGACTAACGCTCCTGTTCCAAATTGGGGGGTCCAGCAGGGAATCAGCAAAACTGAAAAAAAAACCCAGTCCTTTTTGCCAACTTGGCAAAGTGGTACTTAAAATATAAGGTCTCCACGACTGTATCATCCAGACCTGGATAATTTGACTCAGCTCAACTTGGAGGATTTAGCGCTGAAGGCTTTTTCCCAGAAACGAATGTGTTTTTGTTTTTTTCTTTTATCCAAAATCGTGATGTTTTCCTAAATAAAGCCAGCTGTTGTTGTGTGAGCCCTAATGAGGTATTTGTAGTGCCGAAATCTAACCAAGTACTTTGTGTTCCTAAATTGTAAACATGTAATTTGGTTAACCAAGTATTTAGAGCTCCAAAACAAAATGGTTGAAAAAAACGAGTAAAATGATTATGAAAAAAGGGACAAAAACAAAACTGGCATGAAAATACAAACGTGAGTCTCCTGGATGTAAGGATGGAATCTAGATACAACCTATTCTACCATAAGATTGGCTTTACATTATTTTTGACATTATTTTCCCAGAAAGTGCCTGATAGAAAGCCTTCAATGCTAAGTTTACCCATCTTCTGGCAGAGCTCAGACTTGCCACAAGGTAACAAGGTCTGGACAAAAAAACCTGATTTGAGATATCTATAATAAAGTTTTCAGACAGAAAAAGTCTGTCAAGACAATCTATGAACTTGCTGTCAGAAAGTTGTATATGGTAAATGGTAAATGTCCATTATTTATGTAGTGTTTTCTAGTCATTGCTGACGACTCAAAGCGCTTTTACACTGAAAGATTTGTATTCACCCCTTCACTCACAGATTGATACACTGGTGGCAGTGACTACCTCGCAGGTCCACCTGCTCATCAGGAATGGTAACCATTCACACTGACTCATACGCTGATGGCGCCGCATCAGGAGCAATTTGGGGTTCACCGCTTGCTCAGACAGAAAGCTTCAAGGTTAACTTTTCTCATTACTTCACTGAATTCCCAATAAAGATTTGTTCCCGTCAGCTCTCAGTAAAACTGATGGCATTATAAGCCAAAAGCCCATAAGCCCAAACAAAATAGTAGTTCATTTGAAAATCTCAAACCCTGCAACCAACTATTATTATATAACTATTGTTGTTATAGTGTATCGAGCACATGGACCCTACACTGAATTTTTATCTGATTTTTCAGAGTTTCTCTCAGCCCTGGTCTTTAAAACAGATAAAGTTACTATTGTAAGTGACTTTAATATCCATGTAGACGTTGAAAACGACAGCCTCGGTACGGCATTTCTCTCACTGTTAGATTCATTTGGTTTCTGTCAGTGTGTACAAGAATCAACACACACTTTTAATCACACCCTTGATCTTGTTCTGACATCTGGCATTGAAATTGATCACTTAAAAGTCTCTGCACAAAATCTGCTTTTATCAGATCATTATCTTCAAACATTTGAATTTCTGCTCATCAACTATAAACCAAGAGTCACTAGTTATTATAGCAGATGCATATCTGAGGACACTGTTAAAAATTTTAAAGAAATTATTCCCTCAGCAATAATTTCAGTGCCATATCCCAATATAACAGAGGAGTCATATCTTAAATTTAGCCCCTCCCAGCTTGATCACCTTGCTGATTGCACTGCCGGCTCTGTACGTGTTTCACTCGATTCTGTTGCCCCAGTTAATAAGAAAGGAAAAACACTCAAGAGACTCACGCCATGGTATACTCTTAGTACTTGTAAGTTAAAGCAGAAAACTCACAAACTTGAAAGGAAATGGCATTCCACTAAAGTGGAAGAGTCACACCTGGCCTTGCAGGATAAGCCTTAAAGTATACACTTTTTACTAGTTTTAGTAGATCTTAGTGCAGCTTTTGACACTATGGCTCATCACATCCCACTATAGAGGATGGAACACCGTATCAATGAAGCCAGATGAAACCCATCAGTTAAATAATCTCCAGACATGTCTTAAGTACATTAAAAATTGGATGTCTCATAACCTTTTATTGTTAAACTCTGACAAAACTGAAGTAATTGTGTTGGGCCCTAAACACATTAGAGACTAATTATCCAACAACATAGTTAATTTGATGGCATTGCCTTCGCCTCCAGCACCACTCTCAGAAACCTATGTGTTATCTTTGACCAGGAGCTGTCTTTTAACTCATATGTAAAGCAGATTTCAATGACGGCCTTCTTTCACCTCCATAAAATTGCTAAAATCCGGCACATCCCGTCCAAACAAGCTGCAGAAAAAATAGTTTACACATTTGTTACTTCCAGGCTTGATTACTGTAATTCTTTATTTTCAGGCTGCCCTTATAAGATTTTAAATACTCTTCAGTTAATCCAGAATGCAACAGCACGTGTACTGACTAGAACTAAGATCAGAGACCATATTTCCCCCGTACAGGCTTCTCTGCACTGGCTCCCAGTTAAATCCAGAATAGAATTTAAAATCCTTATCCTCACCTACAAAGCTATTCATAGTGAGGCACCATCTTATCTTAAAGAGCTCATAGTAAACTTTCACCTTACGCTCCCAGGATGCAGGGTTATTGGTGATCCCAAGAATCTCTAAAAGTAGAATGGGAGGCAGAGCCTTCAGCTATCAAGTATCTCTCCTGTGGAACTATATTCCAGTCTTGGTACAGGAGGCAGACACACCCTCTGATTTTAAGAGTAGGCTTAAAACCTTCCTTTTTGATAAAGCTTATAGTTAGGACCGGCCTATCTAGCCCTTAGTTTTGCTGCTATAGGCTTAGGTTGAACACTCCATGATGCACTGAGCTCTCTTCTCTGCCCCCTCTGACTCTGACTCCATCTCTGCTCCTCTAAATGTCCATATCCTTATACTAACTTTGCTTTTTCCCAGGAGTCTTTTTGCTCTATCATCCTGCAGGTCTTTAGGTCGCGTTGGGAGCTGCTGCTGTGGTCCTTCCTGACACCTACTACTCAAATTAGGACAGGAGGTCTTGTGCCTTGGATTCTAGACTTGATTGCCCAGCCTAGCCCATGGATTACATGACTTCTGGACCAACATACTATACCCATACTATATCTGGATTTATAGACTCATATGAGCTCAAACATTCTTAGTAAACTGTTATTGTCGTGTTCTGTACAAGTAACATCTATTGCACGTCTGTCTGTTCTAGGAAGAAGGATCCCTCCTCTGTGTTTCTTCCTGAGGTTTCTTATTTTCACTGTTTAGGGTTTGTTAAGTATCCCCTCACGAGGTTCAAGGGTCTAAGGGCAGAGGATGTCACATCTGTACAGTTTTTTACATTTTGTCAAAGCCCAGTGAGATAATATCTAAAATGTGATTTTGGAAACAAGATTTTTGAAAACAAGAATAAGCCCAGGATTCTTTTCAGCACTGTAGCCAGACTGACTGAGAGACATCATTCTATTGAACCATGCATTCCTAGAGCCCTCACCTGTAATGATTTTATGAACTTCTTCAATAATAAAATTATACTTATCAGAGAAAATATCCTACACCTCACAGATTCCAGTTCAGCAACAGGAACCATAGAGGACATTACTAATCCTGATACGTGTTTGGAAAGCTTCCATCCAATTGACTTTCATGAACTAACTACAACATTATCTTCATCTAAATCGTCAACTAGACTATATTAGACCCCACACCTACTAGGCTGTGATTTTGGGCTATACAAATGTGATTTGATTTGTTTTGATTAGATATGATTATGAGCAGGTCAATTATGACTCTTTCACATATGAATGTTTGATTCCATGAGGTTTTCCATTTATAAATGTTAAGCCTGGTTTGTCAGGGTGGCAGGAGAAAACCTACTGTTCATATTCAATGCATCAAAATCAGGAGGTAAAGCTTTAAGTTTTTTGGGGGTAGCGTGCACTATGACAGTCCACTCTCAAGTCTCTGAAAGGTATCTTCTTTGGAACTGATATTTCCATTATTCAGCTACAGATGGCAGTGCCACATTCTAATGGAAAAGACCAAAGAATGACCCAGCTTGAAATTAAAAAAATCTGTATTTTTCCATGTGACAGCACCTTTTTTCATGTGGCAGGATCTCATTCCAACTGTGCGTTTCCTGCTAGGCTGTGGGTTGACCACACTGTCCTGTGGTCCCTGACTAAACACTGTATGTCTGGGGAAAATACATACGTGGGGGGAAATGAGGATGCCCTGAATCATCATGTTCCACAAAGAAATTCCCAATCATGTAATATCCTCTTTTATCAAAGTCTTACATAAAATTGTCATGAAATTGTCTGGAAAGCTCCTTGTGTGGCGGGAAAACTTCCTTTCAGAAAAGTTCTCTTTTAAGATTTCATCATCTCTTCACAAAAGATCATGTCTTTTGGCAAATGAAATGTTTTTGAGAGCTGGAGCTGACACTTCACAGGAAATCGGGGGCTGCTTTCCTGAAAGATGCACACAAGAGATGGTGGGAAAAGGCTGGAAAAGTGTCTGGTGAGCATATCCATGTGCGTCAGAACCAACGCCTGCTCATTTTAAACAAAGTCAAACGTCATGTTTATATTAGTCTGTCCAAGAAATGTGATGCAATTCATATCAGCTGTGAAACATTTGTGAAACTGCTTTATCTTGTGCTTCGGGCTGTCCAACTTGAGTGACAGCAGCAAAAACAATTTCAGAGGCCACCTTTGAAGCGAGACACACAAATTAAACGTATATAGGTTAACATATTTTAATAAAAAAGGTGAAATCAAGATATAATTAAAAAGATATAATTGAAAATAATTAAAAGGGAGGAAGGGGAGGAGTCAAGGCCACCCTTATACAGTTGTTGTTTACATATTTCTTAGAGTATGATTCTAAAATTATATACAGGCGTGCCTATCAGATAAGCAACGACACCCGGGTGTTCTTCAGCAACTAAAATTTACAGAGGTTCCCTAAAAGCCTCAGAAGCACACCACTGGCAGGCAAGGCACTTTGAAGAGATGGTTATCAGAGGGCACCAAAGGCCAAGCTCAGACCACAAGACTTTCACAAAACCATCAGCAGTTCACAATACATTACTTAATTTCTTGTGATCATGAGTCTTACAGTCATTTTCAGTACAAACCACATGAAAGGTTGTTTAACAAGGGGTCACATGCTGCATGATCATTCACCTTGAAAAACAGACTTCAGTAATGAAAACACACACAAAGTTTCATGATAAAGACTTAAACATGTACTTAAAGTGTTCATTTAAAATCTACATACTTCAAGTGAAAACAGTACATAGCCTACAGGTAATATATTAGAACAGTTAAAAAAATGTAAATGTTGATTGTACTAATATTCTCAGCACTTGCAGATATTTGTAACATCGCCGGTAAAATAAGAAATAAAAGTATGCAGTTACTTCTCAATGATTAGGCCTTTTTACTACAACAGCATAATAAAAATTCAGAAAGTTATTTATGACTGTAACTTTGGTGTACTGGATGCAGATTTTCATTGGCACCAGCCTGCCACCCCAATAAAAAATTTATGGAGGCTCGACTGCTGGATGGGCACCCTAAAGGTACTTTATCATGTTTTTTTTCCACTGGATAAGCACACTTGAGGGCACTTCATCAAATGTTGTCCTCTGGAAGGGCATCCAAGAGAACCTTTCTTCAAAACATCATGGGGATTTTCCCAACCCGGACTCTGATTTTCAAAAGTAAATGTCAATGTAGTATAATATATACACCCTGTATCCTGTAAATGTCAATACAGTATGATATATCCATTAAGTAGTGTTGCGTAAGTTCACATATCACATGAGCTAGTTCAAGCTAGAGTTCACATTAAACAGAACAAGTTCATAGTTCACAAGATTCAATTTTCAGCTGTCTTCACAAAAGGGAAGTAGTTTACATTCATTTCTTCTTTTTTTTCCCCTTTAAAATCAGCTGTTCCTAGCCCTTTCAACATGGAATCATCCCAGGTTGTCAGATACAAAACTCCAGGTCCTTGGATGAAACGTGCGTGTGACTCTCGGCTAAAATGTCTCTCTTGTGGAACAGCCTGGCAACTCTTACTCTCTTCATTAGGCTACATCACAACTTTGTGGCTGGGGGCAGGTTGTCTTCTTTTTCTTTTTTTTTTTTTTACCTACAATCAAATCCAGCCAGCTCAATTATCATAAAAATGTGAGATTTATTCCATTTAAATTTGTATCTCCCTCCAATATCCACTTGGAGATGTAGCTTTAGCAGTTTCAATTGCTTCATTTGTTCTTCCACAAGGTTAGGTGAAGTTCCCACACTTTACTTCCCAACAGATAGTTCATTCGCAAAAATGTTCAATGAGCATATTCTTTATGTAGACAAAACACTGAAACTTTAAATCTACCAGCTTCAGTTTGTGTATAACTGGATGCCTCAAAAGAGGCAAATACTTCGAGGTGGATTTGCACACACGCTGGAACTAAAGGTATAACTTAGTGCGTAATCGTCCTACCGTCTGTGGACTGTAAAATTAATAAAATTCTTGCTTTGTGTTAGCATGTACAAGGCTGAGTGTTGACTGACGTGCGGCCGAGTGAACAGTAAGGGTGAATCTGTCATGGTGTGTGGGTTGGCCTGGGTGTGGCTCTCCTGGCTCCCAACTCTACACGCCCATCTGCAATCAACTCACCTGTCCCAGTCTGCACACCTGGCTCATCAACGACACAACCAGCAGTATATCAACCCCGGCTCTTCACCCACTCTTCGCCAGATCGTTGTACCCACCATGTGGTAGCGTTCGCTCAGGCTACAACTTGTGTTCTGTCCTAGTCAGCTCAGTTCTAACTGTTTTCTCTCTCTCGCCAGTATACCTGGACCACTACTGCCTGCCTGCCTGCCTGCCTGCCTGCCTGCCTGCCTGCCAGCC
>KV751369.1:1240547-1268739 GCA_001698575.1 Mola mola | reverse complement strand
GCCAGCCCCTCTACCCACTGCTGCCTGCTCCCGCCTGCCAGCCCTTGCACATTTTGTGGAATAAAACCTCGTTGGTCTGTGTCTGCGTCTGGTTCCACCAAGCTACACCTAACAGAATCATGTTGAGCCAGTTTAAGGAATACATAGGATATTTGCGAAGTTCACTTAGTTGAAGTCAAACATTGACTTGAATATTTACTGTTGGCTGGACAATGCCTGCTTACTCACTCTGCGTGACTTCCTTCTTTTTCCTTTATTTATCTGCGCACATCCAACTCATCTTCTAAAACCATAAAACAAATACCCCAGGAAGATGATTAAACTAGGATTAAGTCAATGTGGTCCAAAGATATAAGCTATCGCCTCAACAGAACAGGAGCAAATGACACGAAATGGGGAGGAAATGGAAAAATGACTCGAGCCTCTTTGACACTTTTATGTTTCAGTCACACTGAGCCATATAAACTTTTTCCAATATAATATCTCACACGTTGTCACAACAGAGTATATGCACCTCTATAAATATCTGCGAGTCAGTTTGTGTAGGGCTCTCCAGATATGTTGAAAACCGCTGTCTCCATCACATGGTGTCCATTGGACTTGGCTTCGCAGCTGCGGAAAACACACTCAGCTGTTGTGCCTGCACTTCTTTCTCTGGAAGTTTGTTAATTTATATATGCAGTTTTTTATTATGTTATTCAATAAGCTAACTAAAATAACCCTGATGACGTCACCATGGCTACATTAGTTTTTTCAGACTTGACAAAACTCTTCCAGGAAACATTGTTCTCAGATAAGGCACTAAACAGTCTTTAAGGTGGAAAGTTTTTGTAGTTTCCCGTTAAATGTGTGGTATAGTTGAGTAGTATTTACAATATTGTCATCATATTGTGCAAATATACTGTATATCTTCTAACATTTTGGATATCTATCATTGGAGATTGTGATATGGTTTGGGTATGTGTGTCTTTTCCTGGTTTTAAAGATGCATTACAATCATTGGCTCCACTGGCAGAGATACAGAGATAGATAATAGTCAAGGACGCTACAGGAGGGTGGATGCCTGAACCTAAAACAACTGGATCCTGACGATAGTCCATGAACTCACCAAAATGCCATACAATTCCTTTTTTTTTTTCTTTATTACAATACACTTGGCAAAATCTACCAATCCCGCCCACCCCATCATTCACTCCATTCCCAGCTGAGCCCCACCCAAGAGGGAAAAACACAGGAACAGGCCTCCCTGCAGCTCCTTATGAGTGGCTCTGGTCATCAGCTGGTCAGCTTCACCATCAAACCCAGTTCAAGGGCTTTAATGGATCCATCTAAGCAGGGAAAAACAGCCTGAGGCCTGGGGAGAGCCTGGAAATCTGACTTGCAGCGAGCATACAATGAAGGGAAAGGTGGATGGAAAAGTAGAACATTCAACTTGTGCTGAGAATCTTATTAAAACATGTGAAAAATTGTAATGGGGCGAAACAATTGCACTTACTCCCAGTACAAACCTTGGTACAACAAGCTGTTTCAAGACAATGTCACTCTTTATATCTACCAACTAATTGGGTTTAATGGAATTTCAGTGTTTCTGTAATTTCATTATTGAAGCATAAACTCAGATGAAGACCTTTTTATTCATGTGTTCATAGGAGAGACTGAAAAGTGTAAATATCTTGAGATGGCATGTGTGGTTAAGTATGTGAGTATGGTGACTGGGTTGGGCAGGTTAGTGTAATGACGGTGCTGTAGTTCACCCAGTTGGAATGAATTTTTCCATCACGCTGTAGCTTTTGCCTGCTTTTGAAAATGGCTGTTTTCAATTTCTTCTGGCTTAGTCGGTCAGTGCCATGTGGTTTTTGGTAAGCTAGAGGTCAGAGGTGTAGTGGGGTTCTAAGTGGATGGAAAAAAACATGCACTTTGAAAGTCCTGTCCATCAGCTGGTTTAAACTAAATGCTTTTTCTCAAATAAACAAGGAGGCTACACTACAAGACTTCACATGTCCGCATGTCTGGACCTGAAACAGAAGAAAAAAAAAACAGTCCACAAGACTGAAAGAGACACTTGGACAACGGAACACGTTCCAAATATGTTCTCAGCCCAAGATCCATCAGAAATAAGCTTTGGACATTTCTGAAGTATGCTATTTACTGTGTGTCTAATGCCTAAATTCTGCTGTGATGCAGCAAGTATTATAACCTTATAGGGGGGTCACTGGTAAGGTAGTCATTATCATAAAAAAAACATACATTTTCAATTTCAACTTATCAAATACAGCAAATTTGTCCCTGGCCCTAACTTCAAACAGCTTAACAATTCAAATAGGGGGCACTTTAAAGGGACACTTTATGGCATTTTGTAAACCAGAAGAGCACCCGGTGGGTACTTTATCTGCTGGAAAGAGTCCACCAGTGATACCATACGTTACACAACTTGTATTACATATGTAAATGACTGAAAATATGTTCAAAGCAAAGTAACATTACTATTTGGTCAAACACAGGACTTGAAATTTCCACTCCAGCACAAAACTCCCACGTCTGACCAATCTAACCACCTTATACACCTCTCGACAAATTTTCTCATTGTTTAAACTCCTCCAGCGGCTACTCTAGGAATTAGACTAGACGCTTGTAACTACGCCATCAAATTACAAGTGAAGGGCCACTGATAAGGTTACTTTGAAGCATAGCACATTGCCAGCTTATTTCTGTACAATGTTTTATTCCTCATCTATCAAAAACTACACATATATTTTTGTTAGCATAGCACTTTTTCTTTTTAAATCAACCTACTTTCCCTTGCCATCGACACCATTGTTTCCAGATATTGCTTAGTATCAAAGAAACAAATCATTTTTGAGACTTAAGCTAAAAAAAAATTCTCTATTTGCTGAATGACTTGCATCTCAACAACAGGACCTTGACACTTTATGAGAAGGTAAAAGCAGGCCTGCTGTCTCCCACTATGTTATTGAGCACTTCAAAACATTCTTGGGAAGAACATCAGCTGCAATTTTCAACTACCCTCTCTATTTCCTGCGATCCCCTTATCTCGAGCATTCAGATTGACACAAAGACTTGAGGTAATCTCATGGTAAACATGTTTTCTCAAAAGATCTTCACTTTAGTTAAAAAGCTTCCGGGTATTAGGTTTGGGCCTATTAGCAGGAAATATTTTGCCTTTTATATCAGGGCTTTTCCTTCAAAAGCATGCACTTTGTCAACATTCCTGGTTAATTAAGGGTTAAGTAAGGTGGTATGCAAAGAAATGACACTGAGAACTTCAGACTCAAAAGTAAGGGTTTCCCATATGGAGTGCTAAAATGGCGACAAAGTATTTCTTATCAGATGTCCTTTTCATTCATGGTTATTTAATTCTGCATTTAAAGAAAGAACAATCCAGACATGCTGGCTTTCACACCATAACACTGGCCAGTTAAAACAACAGTATTTAATCTTTACAAAGCATGCAACAGCATGTTTCATTACACTTCACAGAAAACATACCATAGAATCAAACATGACTATGCATGCACACACACCCATGCATGTACTCAAGGTCATGCCTGAAAAACGCTTTAAATTACTGTTTGGCTTAGCAAGCAGGAAGCAGGTCAGCCCACTCGATCTGGCCTTTGTCATGGCAACAACCAAATGGGAGGGAAGGGGGTTAATGAGGGGGTCAGTAGTGGCACGTCTCGCCGAGTGGGATTTTCAGTCATTCTCTCGTTGGCATGAATTCAAGTAAGGCGGGTAGATGAGCAGCGGAGAGTCTGAGAGGGTAAAACTGGAAAGGCAAAAAAACGAAGGGGGAAGATGGGAGAAGAAAAGAGAGGGAAGTTAAGAAGGAGAGTTGAGAGGCTGGAAAGCACCTGAAGTGTGATTCAGGGGAGGAAGAGGAGGAGGAGGTCTGCTCGCAGCTGCAATAACACCGTCTGGCAGTGCGAGAGGGAGCTGCTAGACGTCCAGCACTGTGTATACACAGACCCACACATATACACTTCATGGGCATGCTGGTCTATATGCTCTAAAAACATTTTCTCATCCACAAAGACTTTCGTGTGTCATACTTCATGTGTGCACCTTAGTAAACACATTAATAAGCAGCTGCCTCTTCTTGTTCGACACAAAGCAAAAAAAAAAAGAGTAAAGGTCTTTATAGGTACATACGTATACACACATATATACTCAGGCACAGGTCAGCTAGTGCAGCTAGCCACAAGCATGACCACAGCCGCTGATTCACACCCCCACATCTGGCATAGGCCTCGGTTCACAGCCTGCGCCATGGTCTGGGTTTTTCTAAAGCACTGTGGCTTGCGTCTTGTCTCCCTGTGCATCTATTTAGACATTGCTAGACAAAGAACACAGGGTGTTGTTTGCTTTGGTTATGGCTGCTCTTGGACAAAAAGCTAACAAGAGTATGAATGCTGAGTGTTTTAAGGCAAAAGCAAGAGCAAACATGAGGTGAATGTAGCCGCGTGGGGTAAAGAAAGGTGACAATTCAAAGAATAAACCCAGTATGAGCTTGAAAGAAGCAAGCAATGACACGCAGTACATTTTGTCAAGCCTTGGTTTACTGTTAATAGTTTCCTTTCTGTGCAGCTGTTGGTTAAATTTGACATGTTTCGACTCTAGTGAGGAAATGAGATCGTCTTAACCAACTTAACCAACTTAATTTACCCGCCTAGAAGTTCACTCACATTTAAACTTCTAGAAAATCAACCTCCTGCATTGGAGCTTGTAATCGAAAAGAGTGCGCGAGACTTTGAAACACTGACTCTGTAGAAAATGTGGAAGAATGTGAGAGGTCCTCGTCTCCTCATGCATGTCTCCTCAGTTGACCAAACTGAAAACTCAAAATAAGCATCAAAACAATTTTTCCAAAGATGGGTTCTGTCATTCTGTAGCATGATATATTATAGAAATTGGGTGAAATGTCAGTATTGACAGCAAGACCCTGCTTACAATTGGTCAGCTGATAGGACACTCATAGGACAATTTTTACACATGTCTTTCATCTGTACATATGTTAGCGATCAGAAATTTTAAAATCCTGCTTTAGCACTTAAACCCGATTAAACCCTTAACAATATTACTGTTTTGTAACATTACTTTATTAAATGATAAAAATCCTTTATGGTCTTAAAATTGCTTGGATATAATTCTAACCTTCTGTTCATCTGGGCTTTGGGGATTTATGAATATCGTCATTTCTGCTCATTGCAGCCAGAGTTTACCTGCTGTCATCTTCTTACTTTTAAACTAGTCTATTATGCACTGTACAGTGGTAAGATAAGATAACATATGATAAGATGTAACTCTATTGATCCCCCTTGGGAAAAATTCAGGTTGACACAGCAGTACAGAAGTGAAAGTAGCAGTGCTAGGGTTAAATAAAAATTAAAATACTAGAAATTAAAAATATACGAAGTATTATTTACAATCTGGCTTCTGTGTATAAAGTGTGCAAAGTGCAATGATCCTGAGTTTTATAAATAGATAAATAGAGCGTATCATGAAGTTTACATACCGAATAGTGAGGAATTCTATAAATATATATAAGTATCAGTATCAGGGTTATTATCCCAGAGTGCTGTATGAATTGAGTCCTTAATCTGTGGAGTGGGTGGTGCTGGGAGGGGTGGGAGCTGTGCTGTTGTGCAGTCTGATGGCAGATGGGATGAAGGAGCCCCCCAAGCGCTCGGAGGCCCATGGCTGTATGAGTCTGTAGGTAAAGGTGCTCCTGGGTTTTCGCAGCTCGTCGTATAGAGGATGAGAGGGATTGTCCATGATAGCCTTCAGCTTTCCTCTCATCCTCAATCACTACCTCCACACTGTCCAGCTCCATCCCCACCACGGAGCTGGCTTTCCTCACAGGCTTGTTCAGTTTGTTTGTACCAATGCTCCCGATGTTGCCTCCCCAGCACAGAACATCCGTAGCAGCCTGGTGTCCACGTTGAAGGACCTGAGCCTCCTCAGGAAGAACAGTCTGCTCTGCCATGTCCACCATCTCCACCCCTCCCCATTTATGAAAACAGGTGTTGGGTGTCTCTTCCTGCGTCGGAGGTCCAATACCAGCTCTTTGGTTTTCGCAGTGTTGGGCTGCAGGTGGTTCCTGTCACACCATCCCACAAAGTTCCTGATTAGGTCTCTGTACTTATCCTCCTTGTCGTCTGTAATGCAACCAACAATGGAAGAATCATCAGAGAACTTCTGCAGGTGGCATGTCCCAGAGTTGAAGCAGAAGCTGGAGGTGTGGAGGGTGAACAAGATCGGCGACAGTGCTGTTCCCTGGGGTGTTCCAGTGCTGCTTATCACCACGTCTGACAAGCAGCCTTGCAGCCTTACATACTACGGCCTGTCTGTGAGGTAGTCTGTTATCCATGCCACCAGGTCCTGGTCCACCTGCAACATCGAGAGCTTTTCAGCCAGATGGGCTGGCTGTATGGTGTCGAAGGCACTGGAGAAGTCAAAGAACATGACCCTCGCTGTCCTTTGTGGCCTATCCAGGTGCATGTAAGCTCTATGAAGCAGGTGGATGATGGCATCTTCCACGTCGATGTCAGCCTGATACGCAAGCTGCAGCGGGTCTAGGCAGCTGCGAACCAGGGGCCTGACATGTTGCAGGACCAGTCTCTCAAAGGTTTTCATAACGTGTGACGTTAGAGCCACAGGCCTGAAGTCATTTAGAGTAGTGGGTCATCCCTTCTTGGGCACCGGGACAATACAGGATGTCATCCAGATCGTGGACCCACTTTTCAGCCTCAGGGAGAGGTCAAAAAGATGTGTGAAGACTCCTGCCAGCTGCTCCGCACACACCCTGAGCACCCCTGGTGTGATGTTATCTGGTCCCCTGGCCTTATTGGTCCTGGTCCTGGTGAGCTGCCGTCTCACCTGGCTGGTCTTTATGGTAATTGGAGGTGTGGAGGAGGGGTGACTGTCCACTGGCTCTTTTCATGCCAGTAATGTTCCTAACCCCCGCCCAAAACTCCCTAGCATTGCCCTGCTGTAGCTTTCTGGGCAATCCCCAGTCATGAAAGCCTTCTTCTTCCTGTTCAACAGGAGCTTGATGTCCCTGTTGATCCATGGTTTGTTGTGTTTGGGTGGGGGTTGGGGTATCAGAGGGGGTGGAGGTGAGCTGGTCTGGGCTGGTGAGTCAAATCTGTTAAAAAACGGGTTTAGCTTGTTTGCACGTTCTCTAGTCCCCTCCGCTGCTCCTGTGGCTCTTTTCATGCCAGTAATGTTCCTAACCCCCGCCCAAAACTCCCTAGCATTGCCCTGCTGTAGCTTTCTGGGCAATCCCCAGTCATGAAAGCCTTCTTCTTCCTGTTCAACAGGAGCTTGATGTCCCTGTTGATCCATGGTTTGTTGTTGGGGAAGCAGCGAACCTTCCTGGTGGTAACAACACTCTCCTCACAAAACCTGATGTAGTCAGTGACGCATCGAGTGAGGCCCTCAATGTCATCACCAAAGTCCTCCTGAAACATCTCCCAGTCTGTTATTCTGTAGCACTCCATCAGGCTCTCCTCTCCTTCCCCTGACCACTGCTGTACAGTCCTGGTGGAAGAGAGCTGTCTCCTAACAAGAGGCTTGTATGTAGGAGTCAGCTGTATCAGGCAGTGGTCTGATTTGCCTAGAGGGGGGAGGGCTGTGGCACTGTATGCCTCCTTAACGTTGGCATACAGTAAGTCCAAGGTCTTGTCTCCTCTGGTGCTGCAGGTCACATACTGGGTGAAGTTAGTCGGTGTCTTTGAGATATCAACATGGTTAAAACATGGTAAGTTCTAACCTTGGAGTAATTCAGCCATACATATTTGACCCAGACATGAATCCCCAAGAAGAGGAGGAAGAACTACAAGAGTACAAGGTTGATGCATCAGAATGCTAAGTTTTGTTTCTACAGCATTAATTCCCACCCCTGCGAGTTGTTAGCGTTGGTTTCTTAGGTTTTCTGCACAGAACACACAGTCTGTCCGAATTCATTTTTTGTAGTGTCATCGGTGGACTGCAAATTGACAGCAATCCTCAGCCATGACATTAACTATTTGTATTGGTCATAATCTGTGTCACAGTACTTAAAAAAAAGAAAAACACCATATGGACATGTTAAAAAAAATACAAGACTTTCCAACCCCAGTATTGAAGCCAGCGTCACACTCCTGCCTCTAATTCTGGTTCTACACACAGAAGAGCAAACAACTTTATGGATTCCATTCTGATTTATGCAGAAGTCCCATGGTTTTTGGTTAAAACCGAAAAAATAAATAAATGGATAAAAGTGGAGTGGTTGATTTGTATGGTTTGATCTATTTTTCTCCATACCCACACAGAAGTAAATATCTGTTCGGAACAAGTAAGCATCCTCCAGTTGCAAAGTAGAAAGGAAAGAAAAACGGCTAATTGAGCTGCTCAGTATACAACAGAGCCCCCTCATATATCTGGCCAAGCTCTTTGATATCACAACATTTTTGCTAAATAAGCTTTAACCAAAGCCATGATCATTTCCTAACCCTAACCACATATGGGAGTCTGGTATCCCAGTTCTGAACTCTGTATGGCCACCATTCACCCCAATGACCTCACTAGTGAGTGCAATGTGGTTCACAGGAGTTGCCAAATGCTTCCTTTTAACATAAGCCAGTAATTTCTCATCACAATGTTATGAAGAAAATAGATTTGTAGTACAAGTTCTGAGTTGGTACAGCTGGTTATGGTTGCCATCCTGGTTGTCCACGAGTGATGGAGGTACCCCCCATGGATCAACATTAGGCACCCCGCTGTTTATTTTTTAACACAAACAATGTGTACAAATTTGTTTATTTAACATGCAAAATACTTATAATATTCTAAATTTAAATGTATTGTTAAATTAAGAAACAAATATCTCCTGGGATTAGAAACGACTGGTCCCATGTGACATGTGCTTTCAGTCTTTTCAAATATCTGGATTGTTTACAGATGATTTTAACAGATTTATTTGTTTTTTACTGGAAACACCGAAGTTGAGAAGAAAAAGAAAGAAAGAAAATGCAGATCAAACACAGATGAAAGCTTTTCCAAAGGCAGGATATAAAACATTTTGGGGGGTATGTTTATGAATGCAGCCTAAGATCATAATCATGAAAAAAACACAACCTCTCAGTGAAGCCTGAGTCCACTCTGTCCCTGATGCTGTAAGTGGAAAAGCTTCTCCTGCTGCAGTGCTGAACTTTGTTCCTGCTGCTGCTTTTCAGTGAGCTCAGCAGATGTCTCCCACTGATGACATACACAGATCTGAGCACAAACCCCTCAACCTGCCTCAGATCACTGTTCAGCTTTGTCAGCTACAGCATAGGAAAACAATGAGGTGTTTGAAGCTTGTTCATGCGATACTTCGTGTTTATTCAACCCAAATTCTGAGGAGCAGAAGACCAGCATTCATGAGGTGACCTCTCCAGCTGTAAGAGTTCAACTCAGTTTTGAAGAACAAATCTGGGATTTTCATCATTAAAAGCTTGTAGACATTTAAGTTCAGGGATAAAGTTTCATGCATAAAGTAACTGTAAAATTAAGATGGATGACATTAGAGCTCCCTAAAAGTGAAGCCAAGTCATTACACCCTTTTGTCTGGCTGCAGTATACGTCATATATGTATCCCACCACCTCTATGTTATCAAATGGGATACAGGGCAACTAATATCGAAAGTACACACTAAACTTATTTTTCTGAGGGAGGGTGTCTGTAATTTTCTTGACTAGCTTACTTTAAAATCTCAACATTTCTGTTATGAAAACTTACATACTGTATTTGGATTTTTTTTTTCATTTGTGGCCTCAAACTAGCTTGGATGTAATTGTACACCGGATAAATGACTATGACAATTTAGCCCGACCTCTCACCTGCAGCCAGTGCAAGCTGGAGCATAACTGGTCTGTCATACTCCACCTTCTAAACCAGCCTACTACGAGCTGTACATTGACAAGTTCTAACAATGTATCAATTCAGCCGTTGATGTTTGAACCAGGCACAGATTCCCAGGAAAAAGAGGAAGAGCTACTTTTACAAAGTCGCCTACAAGTCGATGCATTAGAACGGAAAGTTCCCTTTCTACTATGCTGAGCCTGACCCCCGGATTTTGGTAATGATGTGTCATAGTACATAAAAAGCACCACATGGACATGTTAACAAGGTCAAAAACCTGATTTTCACAAATCAAGTGTAGTGGACAAGAAGGGGCAACTTGATACAAAAGATCCAACCGCCTGATCATTCCTGTGCAAACTCGAAAAGATGTCATCAGCACCATATAGCAGTCCTCACATCTGCTTTCTGTCAGGGCCATTGTAGTAAAAGAAACTTTCCAATTCCAATTTGCATTAGGATACATGGGTAATCAACATCAGGACCAGTAAATACTTTTCCATTCATGCCTCATTAATCCAGTTTCTTAACAAGTTGTTCCTATTCAGGATAAACACTTCAGCAGACAACAGACAACAATGCTGTCCGTGTTAGTTGGCTAGCTTGTTAATGACGCTGTTAATTTACAAGCAGTCTGTTTTTCACAGTGGAAAAGGTTTTAAGCCACTTGGAGGCCAATCTGGATCCTGTAAACAGGCTACTTATTCAAATTATTTACAAGGGGCGTTAAATCATAAGACGGCTCTTCCTGCGTGCAGGATATACATTGTGTGTATAACAAGTCTCTCTTGCTTTCCTAAACAACAGGTTTTTTACTTCAGAGGGTCTCCTCCCATGAAATGTTCTATGATAATAAAGAGGCGACTGGAAGTTCAGCTCATAGAAGCCCAATTGCTCCTCTTTGTACATCTGTCTTACCCGTTCTCCCTCATCTGATAATCACACACACATGCACTAAATTGTCCCACCACAGGGCAAAATGGAAACACCTTAACGATAAGTTTGTCATAGCTGCTGGCGCAAACTACAGAATCTTTTAATTTAAACGCAGCACTAGTTGCAGTTTTATGCAGTTGTTTTACTGGGTTGGGCCAAATCCACACAGCATTTACACATTGGGAAATTAAGCTTAAGACTCAAAAATACTAATTAGGACCTTCGATAAATCAAGGTCCAGAAACTGCACCATACTGACTTGACTGTAAAACATGCAATATGACTTAACACTATGTTTAGATTCTGTGTTGGCCATCATGAAGGAAAAGCATTTGCTAAAAAAAAAGAGGTATTTCTTCCAGAGTCCTCTGTCACCACTGCCACGGTGGAGTGGCTTAAAAAACATCTTACAGAGCTACCTTTATGCTGCACCATACATCCCCTGGAACCCAACGGAGGGCACTTTTGCCACTGCATCATACTTTGGAAAAAAAGCTATACTGTGTGCACAAGATGAGTTTTATATGTTACTGTATCTACAATTTGCATCATAAACTCTTGGCTAGAAATTACGAACACATTTCTCTGAGGGGGTCAAAAGTTATAATTATAGTTTAGTTGAAAAGCATTCGTTGAAAATAGCTCACACCATCTCCATCCCGTTATGACCGCTGCTAAATTTAGGGTTAGGGTTCCTATATTGAAAGACTGAATCTCAAAGTATATGAAAGGCAATAAATCTCTGTTTTATAGAACATAATAACTTTAATGTTTAGTTTAAACGTGAAATAATTGGTTGATGGTTGGCGGTGAATTTTGAGGTCTATTGCTTTGTTAGGTGCTCTATGAAACTGTGCTTAGCAGTGCCAGAGCTAAAGAGCTAACATTAAACATGCTCAATAAACAATCTCACAATGATCTCCATTTGGTAACTGTTTATCTTATAGTAACATGTTGGCAAGCACACATTTGGTATTACGCTTGCAGTTAGTTTAAGGTATTAAAGAGACTTAGACTTTAAGACTTAGAGAAATTGGCCAATCCCAAAGTTATAGTCTATGTGCTTTCTTTATTTAACATTCTCACATATTTAAGGGGCTAGAACATAAAGAACATTTCTCTGCTGCATTAATTTGTAGGCAGCGGCAGACTAAGAGTACTTTTTTACATACAATCTCAAAGACATGAAAGGTACTTAAATTATTTAGAGTAATTACAAGTTTTTGTATCAAAAGAATATTGCTAAATAGTGGTAAAAATAGTAGCTAAAAGTCCCTGTTTCGTGAAAATCAGTGGGAACCTGCTACATTCTTCTTAGAAACATGAGAGTCAAGGAGTTAGACATGTTAACAAATAACGCCATAGCCCACGCCTAACAACAGAGACTGAAATGAAGGACCACACAGATTGCGCCCCGAGAAACTGGGCTGTAAGATCTATTAACACAACAAACCACTGGGTGTAATTTCCCCACAGGTGAGCCAACTTCACACTGCCAGGGAATGTCCCATGAATGTCAGAAGTAAACCTCAGAAATGCTCTCAGTCTGTGGTGTAGGTGAGGGTTCCAGAGAATCAGTTTCTGTGTAATGGAACACAAAGAGGCGCTGGGTGCTGACAAAAGTTCAAGGGAGAAAACAAAGGCTAAATGTTTAGCTAATACATTCTATATTACTGGTGGACTCGAGGAGGGGAGGGGGCGATCATCCCCAGATGCTTTGATGTTTGAAAGAACACCTCAAAAGTGCTCTCCTGGAATCCCCTATGGTAGATGAAACATATTAATGTACCCTCCTGGATGCTCTTTCAGTGGACAAAACACACAAAATTGCCCTCTATGGTGTTCATCCAATGGGCAAAATGTGATAAAGTACCCTCTAGGGTGCCCTTCCAGTCAACAAAATGGGATGAAATGTGCTCTGGGATGCCTTTCAAGTGGAAAATGCAATAAAGTATCCACTGGGGTGTCCTTATAGTCAACAAAATTTGATTAGGGGAGTGCTCCTACTGGGCCGTCTCTACCTTGCCCAAGAACAAAGTTCAGGTTGTTTGACTAATGTGAGCGCTTCATACTGTTCTTAAGTACAGCACGCTTCCTTGGCCCTTGAACGGTTGGAAGAGGTGTATTTCGCCACAGCGTGGTTGCTCAGGCACAGGCACATGCACGCGTATGCAATACTAACATGACAACGTTGCATAATGGAAAAAATCTACGAATTTGAGCGAGCCTAATCGAAACAAAAGGACTCCAAATAAGCCACAAATCCAGTAAAGTTCTAGTCATGTTTTCTCAATGTGATGACATATGTACAAGTGGGCATGATAGGAAGGCATGGTAGGCTTAGGTATGGTACGAAACAACTGGGATAGTATGAGCGTGCCCAGCACCCAGCCTGGGGGGCAATCCTCTGGCTAGGCATCATGTGATTTGTTAAGGTCACATGAGCCCAGGTGTGAATCACCCGAGAGTGTTTGCCCCTCAACCCTGGTTTCATGTGACACCTTGGGATCACATGGCCCCAGGTGTGTGTGAAGGTTAAACCACCTGGGGAGGGCTCCCAAGACAGCATTGTAGGTTTCAGACAGGTGGCAGCAGACTTAGTCGAATAGTTGAAAATGGAGCCATTTGGAAACGGTCTCCAGAGTGTAAAGATTTGAAAACACCCTCATCTCCATCTCCATGTAGACGGGGAAAAAGCAACATTTTGAATACGGGCATCATATTACGGCTGCAGTCAATTGTTTTCACTCGCTGTAGTACCCACATTTTTTATTGCGCCGAGAAAAGTGTCTCTACGCATGCGCGTGTTGTAATCTAAATATATCTAAATATTCTCTCTTAGGTAGCATATTCTTGGTTCCCAGTTTCAAACCTGGTGGTCCCATATATAGGCATAAGGTGACTGGTGACTGGTGCATAGAAGTTTACATCTGTGCCAACATTTTTTATTATGAGAGAGGCTAAACAGCCCATTTTGACCAAATAGAGGGTTTTATGTCCCTAACACTTCAATAAGACAGGTAGATGGACAGCTTTGTTAAGCCCTTTTCTCTTCTCATTTGTTTTGTTTCACGGCTCAGTACAATCACAACAGCTACTTTATGTTGGGATCGTTTCACTGATAAATTGAATGACAGGGCCAGTCTGTCATCTATTAGTACAGCCAACAACATTGACCTTTGAACTTATGTGGACCCTATGTACCTTCTGCAAATGGTATGTATGTATGATACGCTCATAGATCATACAAAGTTGGAGAGACATTGGCCGAGTATTGCAAAGAAACCCTGTATTTCACTCCTCATATGACATATGTATTGTCTACCAGTACATGTTTTCAGCTCTAGTAGGGAAGCTGAAGGATGGTTCTGTTTTTGTAATGAATTATAGGATATTATCACCCCTCTCTAGTTTGCACAAGCCCCTGGAGATATTTTCCCATATTTCTAAGAATTTTCTTTAGAAAATCAAGAAATAATTAAATAAAAACATGAGGAAATATTTCAAAACAAATGCTATACTTAAACTTTATGGTTGAGTTTTTGGTTGAATATTCCTTAAAGGCCACCTGAAAGCTTGTATATATGCATTCAATGGACCAGATGGAAGTTAAGTCACATTAGCTTTTTGAATGACACTAAGAAATGTCAGTTCCCACCACTAAGAGTGTAAACTTCAACATTTGAGCTCATCGCAACAGAGTGAAGTTTATTTATGTGGTGAAATTAAGTGGAACTTGAGAGGCCCTGACACCTTTGGATTTTCCACATCACCTTGGCTTTGAGTTGGGTGTTTTGAAATCATGCACCAACAATGAGCCTGTCCTCAAGTTACTTCACTATACAGCAGCAAGGAAAACTTACTACACATGTGGGACACAAGTTTAATCCTGTGTCCACAGAGCGTAAGCGTCCTGAGAGTTATGCAAAAGCAAGGTTGATATTCGCCCACTATTGATGCCAGATTCACATACTCATTACTCATGCAACCACTCTTATCTAGTCTCATCTCATACCAGACACTTGCAACACCATTTTAGTGTAAGTAGCGGTGAGAAACAGATTTTTTTTAAAACATTGCGATTTGCCCAGTCCTAGACCCAAGGTAAACGACACTAGCAACCAAACTCTGGCTTTAATTTGCAAAATGGATGTGTTTTGTGAAAGTTTAAACCCTGAAAGTCAGATAAACAGTGCTTAAATTGAAAAATACTGGACTTCTCTTTCAATAGGCTATGCTAAAATATTTATTAAAATCGATAGCAGACCGCAACCAATTATTATGCTTTGCTCATCTTGGCTTCCCGCTGCTGATAATAACAACCCTGCAAACAAAGAATCACATTGAAAAGGTGTCAAAAGCTTGTTGTCAAAAGCTGAACTCAAACTCCGTGTATTCGAGGGTTCAACCCAGTTGTTGCTCTGCATCAGTCTGTTCCAGCTCCATTATTCTGAGATGATAAAAACAGATTACACAGCAATCTGACAACCAACTGTTACCGTAGTTTTGTGCTCATTACTGTTAAAACAAAAAAAAGGTAAATATGTGAATAAACTGAAATCTTTTGCATGGAAGGGCTTGGAAAGCTACCTGAGAATTAGAGACAAAAGAATGAAGACGTGTGACAAAATCTACAGTTTCTTATCATTAATTGTTTCCTCTGTGCCTTCAAAGTCACTCAGCCATATGGGTCTAATGGAATAAACGTTTCTGTTTTCATCTTATGCACCTGCTGGTTTTAGTTTCGTCCTCGGGGAGGCTGCCCATTAGACCAGATAAGAAATTACACATCTATATGCACACTCTTAGACAAATGCGTTTACAGGTTCACACTTGTGAACTTCAGTCATTTGTGACTCTGCTATTATTTTCAGTTCTCAGAGTCCTTCTGGACACTTGGGAAAGTAGGGAATAATGGGATGCAAAACAGGGCATTATGTTAATCCCGCGAGAAAAATATGGTGGAGAAACTGAAGAATTTTTATATGACAATGAACTCAAATTCCACTCCTTTCCTCTGAGGCCTGATGACAAACTTGATTCAATCTCCATCTTGTGCCCCAGAACACCCCTGTGCGCCTAGTGAGTGAGTGAGTGAGTGAGTGAGCTGGAATAGATCATTTTTTCTGAAGAGCTTAACCAGAGAGATGGATTATGCTGCAGGAGTGAATAAAACCTAATTTCCGCTGTAACCTCCAGGAATCCAGCTGGACCATCAAATGAGTTGCTGCATCGAAGGCTGCATCGAAGTAGACAACCAGACATTTGGAGAATACATTAGTCCCAGGACTATCTTGTGGGTGAGTACAATGTTTAATTTTGCAGCATATCATGAATGTTCATGTACATTTGTAATGTTACTAAAGGTCCACCCACTGAAAGCTCTGAAAGTGGCCTGGGTAACTTTGTGTTCACACATTTGGGTTTAAGATTTACGTAGTATATGTTACATCGAATAAACCAGGGGAATTTGGCCAAAGTTCACGTTTCGTGGTCATTTGGGTGTAGGATACTGAATGTGGCATATGTACAAATATCTTTCACAAAAGGACATTTGTTTAAGCAAATGGTTTTAGTCAGGCTGTGTGAACTTATGTAATCATGAGAGAATTTACACACTAAACCGTCTCAGGCAAGGCAAAGGACAAGCTATCACTGGAAGAAATAACTGTAACTGGAGTGTGGTGTAAACTGCTGCAGTCCAGTGTCATATTCATGCAAAAAGGAGGAAAATGCTCACCTTGTGATTAAAAGCAAAGTGATTCAGGGCCGTGCAATTTAATTTGAAAACACATCCATGTAAACTGATGATAATACAACTTGAACATAGAAATTCGGGGCTTATTGTGGGGTTTCGTGAATTAGCCCCGTCTTTATTTTATTCATATCAGTAAGTTTATTCTGTTTTTTTTTATTTAAGATCAGCCACCAGCGATCTAGATACTTTGGTTTCATTTTTGGGGAGCTCTTATGTCGTCTATCTATATACAATGTACTGTCTGGACAGCTGGACTGTTTTTGGGGAGAAATAATGAACCCAATGACTCAAAATTGTCTGCTTGGTTTTCTGTCTTTGCAGACATTTAACAAGCAAAAAAATCTAAAACAATAAAAAAATAAAAACGACCAAATTACCACATACCTCGAATACCTTTGGACAAAAAAGATCCCTTATGTTCTTGCGTAGACTCAAACTGTGAGCATGCACATTACTTCACCTCAACACACAGACATCGTGCAAATTGTCTCATTCTCACCCACCACTTCCTCCTGCTCTCTGTTAACAGGGAACACTCAGTAAGTGTCATTTCCTCTGGCATGTAGAAATCCTGTCATACAGGATGTGCTGCAAAAGGGTCATGGGTACCAGAGTCAGTGGGCAGAAGCAACAAATTCTCTTGGCCTTCATGTCAGGAACTCTCCAAATGCCTATTAAATACTATAATGCTTGTAAATGTGTAAGACCAGGCACATGAGTGCAACAAGGAAATATCTACAGATTTTCTTTTAGTTAATATAAACAATGTATATCGTTGCTAATGCAAGTTTAATGAGATGGGGAATTGGCGCTTTTGCTTGGTGCTCGTTACCACAACTTAGAAAAAACATCTGTAATGCCTAGCTTGCTACTTTCTCCCGGAATTACTAGGGTGAGAGAATGGAAAAAGTATTGCATGTGTGTGCATTTGTGAGACCTTGCAGGGAAAGGTTGTGCATTACCAGTGTAAAGCACATATTAGCACTCCCATGCAAAACAGCAGCAAGGCAAATGTGGCCTTGGAAGCGTCGTAGAAATATTGCATTTGTCCGTCACCTGTCTCTCACTGATAACCACTGGACTCCACAGGAGTTAACAGATTGTAAAAAGGTAGCGCACAAGGCAAGCCAAAATTCATTCCTGTTTAGGAGCATTTAAGCTCTAACTTTTGTTTGAAATGTTAATGATTCTGTCCTGTGAGCAAAGAAAAGAGGCCGGAGCTGTCTGTAGAGATGACTTTCACACCTCAGGAGGATGTCTGCCTTGTGAAAGGAGTGAGGTCTTTAAAATAAAAGCACGTTGTAAAAGCCCACTGAAGGGCTATTCCAAATGCAGATCAAAGAGTAACTATAACAACTTTATTTGGGCTTTTTTTTTTATCCATTATTCCATGTTTTGTTTTTTTTCACAGAAGGTTAGTTTAGTTTTTTCTTCTCTTTCTTTCCTTCTTTTTCTTTTTCTCTTTCTGTCCTTTTCTTTTTCTTGTTACACTGCTGTTTCAAAATAGTCAAAGTGCTGCAGCGAATCACATACAGCCACGTAGTGCTGTTAAGGTAAAGATTTGCATAGTTTGTACTTGGGTTTGTGACAATCTGATGATGTCATCTGTGCCCCAGAAAAGGTTTATTGCAGTCAGTGAAAGTGAAATTGAATTATCTTGATGAACTCAACCCATCTTTTTTTGCTGCAGGTTAATTACTCCAGTATTGAGTTCAGTTACTCAGACTATTTAACTCGACAAGACTACATAATGCAACAGCACAGGGCAAGTCAAAACTTTGGAAAAAAATAGCTTATTTTCCCCAATAATTATGTTAATTAATGTTAATGTAAATGTCACCGTGTCAATAGCGCAGATAACTGTAAACTTATGCTTAACAATATGTGTTTTTTCTACCTTTCTTTACTTCCTGTTGCTGACAGTGGACCCCAGACATGGAAGGGGTATTGTTTTCGGATGCTTACTACAGAGAAATGATTTTCATTTTGATTTTTTTCTGGAGTCATGCATGATTAATTGAATGAATAAACAGTTTGAAACAAATCTGTACACATTTCCTTGGAAAATACTGCTTCTTTGGCAACTGACTGGTTGTTACTGGGGTGCACTGTCAGCAACAGGAAGTAAATTAGTAATAGAACTAGTAAAGTAGATAAAACAAAGTCTGTACAAACATTCATTCTGCACAGAATCTTTACAGTTACTAAGTCGAAACACACTGTTGTTTCACTGCATGTATATACTCAATGATACCAGACACTTGCAATAGCATTTTGAACATAGCTGGTGGTGATCAAAAGTGATTTATTTCTGACATTTTGAATTGCCCTGTGCTGAGACACTTGCAATAGCATTTTGAACATAGCTGGTGGTGATCATTTTGAATTGCCCTGTGACATTGCAGGGTACAGTCTTTTCTTGATGAACGGTTAAAAAATACCCGAGTTCTCCTTGAATACACTATATTACATAAATTAACATGTTGTAATCTTCAGGACCAGACCAACCTGTTTTGAGGCCAACGGCAGCAATGAGCAGTTGGCCCGTAGCTCCCAATGCGATCATGAGTACTGGAGGCGTCAGTAGAAATTTTTCATGGAATAACAAGGCTTGACTCAACTTTCCCCTGGTCAGCTGGTAGTCTATTTCCCATTTTGAAATGGACACATTTCAGGCGTCCAAGTTGAATTTCGAGATTCTTTTCAAGACAAAATAAACACTGTAGGAATAAAGTTCATATTTAGGTTCAATTTCAACCTTTAACTCCATATGCCATGGTTGCCATGTACAGGTATAAAGAAATCAGTATTTTTATTGTGCTGGGCCATCCAGACAAGGAAACCAAGTTACATGATCTCCCGTCACCCATGTAAAATCAGTGATAGGTGATCCCGATCTACAGTCCTGAGCCACTTGATCACCTATCCACCAGGCAGCACGCTGCTTATAGCGCGCAATTATATCAATGCAGCAACAGGATATTTGTCAATATAATATCAGAAAAATGATTTAAAAAAATTCCTGCATCCACCCTTTTAACCCAAATTTAATGGATTTATCCTTAAATTTTGTTGAAATCCAATTTCATTCATTTAATGTTTGCATAATCCTGTTAACAGAAAAAAACAAACAAAGGCACAACAGATGTCGTAGAATTAGAATCAGTATTGGGACCAAGAACTGAATTATCCTGGTTGATTGTCTTCAACATTATTCAGAAACTATTACTTCCATACTGCACCAACATTGACAGTCAGCAGCAATTGCTTGTTCACCAATATTATTCCGTCAGGAAACTCAGTATGCACTTCACATCACATTAGTGTTATTCAAAAAGTAAAAAAGGTTGACGCTTGTGGGTGCGGCTAACGGAGACAACTGATTGTCAGTCCTACGCAGGCGAGTGACTCTGACGCGTGTTGATTAAGGGATCCGCTAGCAGAGGAGCTATCACTCACTCGCAGGGTCACACTCCTACTCTCATTCCACTCACCACGGCTGTTATATCGTGTTTATCCAGCTGCTGGCACAGTGCCTCAGACAGAGACCCCTGCTCCTGTCCTGGCTCTCTAACAGAGGTGCTCAAAGCAAGGAGGCGACGTCCGCAAATCTATCATTAAACTTCCAACTACAGTTATCTACAGCTGTGTGCCACAACCTCGTCTCCATTCCACACACACACAATAAGCAATGTGCATTGAAAGCAATATGATTTTTGAGATGCGTCTAGCACCGCTGCCAAGAAACCAAAACAGACTTGAGTGGACCGTGGGAAAGTTATAAAACAGTAGGCTGGGGATCTCAACTCAGGGATGTGCATCACAACACCCAGCAGAACAGACATATGGTTAATAGGTTTGAAGCCACGGTATGATGGACGCAGTGGAGAGTGAAATAAGGAGCGAGTGAGAGAGCAGACATTCCAATTGGCAGGTTTTGTGCCACTTAAAATGAGAGTTTTAGTGAGGGACACATTTCACAGAAAATATGTGAGGAGAGGAAGGAGATACTGTACTGTGAGATTAAGTGAACCGAATAGCTGGGAGAGACTAGGACCTCATTTCCACTGGGAGCCCAGATCCAGTTAAGTAAGAGAGCAGCTGCAGTGAACAGGATATAAAGCCAGTTGCTCCAATGGAATCCCCCAAACTCCTCCAACTTATACTGTAGCCAGATGTTAGCTCAATCCTGACCTTGACGGTGTAATTGAAGTCACTTAAAAACTCCTTCACTAATCAATACTGTGTTTAGCAATCTAACGAGCACATTTTAAAGTCATGATGTCTGTCCCGAACCTTGAGGTTTAAGGAAAAAATAACATGGTTTTAGTGTCAAATACAGTTAGCTGCTTATCCTACTGGTGTTTAAAATATTACGTAATTAACTAAGTTGAAAAGCTAAAAACATCTGACACAAGCTACTCAATCTGTGGCCTTTCTTGCTCTTCACACCAAGCCATTTAAGATTTAGTTTGTTTAAAGATTTGTAGTTAATCATGTTAAAGACACACGGGAATGAAAAAACACCTCAGACACTGGTATGATACTCAAGCAGGGCGAGACCGTGTGGTTAGACGAAAGCTAACAGAGGCGTCAGTTCAGGTGTAGCTTCCTTTATAACTATTGCAACTATGCAGATACCATTTCCTGCAAAGTTAAAGAACATTTCAGATAAAAATCACATTTTTGACCTTGTTAATATGTAGTGTTGTTCATGTGCTACGACGTGACCGAAATAAGCAATAAGCGGTGGCTGGAACAGGTTTTAAAGAAATAACTTGGCCTTTTTTCCCCTACATTCTTCGTACGTACTTTACTTCATTAAAAATATTGTAGTTATGATGTGTGTATTAGCGAAATGCTGCAATCCATATTCATTTAACATCATTCTTTGTTCAGTGTTTAGTAACATTCTGGCTTAAGCCTGATGCTGCAGCTGAACAATTGTGAGTTTAT
Organism: Mola mola; assembly: GCA_001698575.1. Taxonomy (NCBI): domain Eukaryota; kingdom Metazoa; phylum Chordata; class Actinopteri; order Tetraodontiformes; family Molidae; genus Mola; species Mola mola. The sequence continues at coordinate 1,247,185 of KV751369.1, read as the reverse complement.
GTTACATAAACAGATCAAATGTATTTTAGCTAGAGCCTAAATCTTTGTGATTTGTCAAACAAAACTAGCTATAGAAGGATAATCTGTAAGCACAGATGTTTTTTCTTTCGGTTTGTGTCTGGAGCTACCCACTGGAGGAAACATTTTCGCATGAAAAGCGCTGTCAGCATGTTCTGGGTTTGAACTTTTGTTGTGTCTTTAGACTCCTTGACTGTGAAGAGCCATTTCCCTGCAGCCAGTAGACAGACCGATGAGAGGTATTCTCAAAACCCACACCAACCTGAACACACACACACACAGCCAAGAAAACATATTCTTTTACTTGAACCCACACTTTTCCCAGCTTTTATTGGGACTAAAGTAATTGTCCAACATCACTCATATTGCACATTGTGAAAGACAGGTCGTCCCACAGGGTTCCTCTAGTGTGCCCCCTTGCCTTACCCACACAAACATTCACGCTGACATCATATGGTGCCAGTCATGGCCACAGTATGTAAACTGTACGTCTGTCTCCAGATGTGTCTCTTAGCCTTTTCATGTATGCAGCACATTTTTCTTACGCATATTTATGTTGCTTTTCTCATGCAGGGTGTGAGGGAGGCCACCTGTTGTGGGAATGGTTGCTTGCTCTGTGAGTCACAGCAAAATTGAACAAGAGTACCTAAAATACCTGGTTGTCCAAAATTACCAAATGTAAAAGTGCTGGAAACTAAACAAGACTGCAGGGTTTTTTTCTGGGGGGGGAGGGGGTGGGTTTACGCTTTTTAGGTATAGCTTTGTAGGAAATAAAAAGAAAGCACTTTATTTCCCTTTACATGAGTATCTCTGTCTTAACCTTTTAATTTTAAACATACTCTAAGTTGAATTCAATAAAAACGTTTGAAATAACAGCCTTTTGGGCCTCCACTTGAGCCTCATCTGGAGGACCTCAGGGGCAGTGGTAATGTCAAATTGTTAAGAATTTTGATGAATATAACAATGTCACATTCAAATTTGAATATCTGCCACAACTTGCCAACATTCTTTCAGCAAAAATGTATGTAGGCATAACCCTGAGCTGTAACCCTGACTACGAAAAAATTGGATTGATATAGCAGCTAGCGTTGCTAATCCAGATACCCTGAATGTGGTGAAAAAATATTGCAGCCCAGTACATATACTGTATATTTTTATTATGTCTATGTCATTATCGAGGGGGGTGGTCCTCTGAAATGGTTTGACAATCCAATAAGGGCCTTACAAAAGGCTATTAACTCCTCCTGTTGTGGCTAATGTCAGCTATTGTTAACTAGTTTAGCTACATGCTGTTTAGCTAAATGTATTCGTTCTCTGATTTGATGGTTTTTCTGTACTTGTGATCAATAACCCTTTTAGTAAAAAGGGATCTCTTAGAGCAACACACTCAAAAGAATAATTCTGAAATAAAAGGACAATTCAATATTCCATCCGTCCATTTTCTACCGCTTATCCTGTTAGGGGTCGCGGGGGGGCGCTGGAGCCTATCTCAGCATCTTTGGGCGAAGGCAGGGTACACCCTGGGCAAGTCGCCAGTTCATCGCAGGGCTGACATATAGAGACAAACAACCATCCACACTCAGATCCACACCTACGGGCAATTTAGAGTGACCAATTAACCTAACCCCCAGTTTGCATGTTTTTGGACCGTGGGAGGAAGCCGGAGAACCCGGAGAGAACCCACGCAGACACAAGGAGAACATGCAAACTCCACACAGAAACGCCCTCACCCCGGAATCAAACCCAGGACCTTCTTGCTGTGAGGCGACAGTGCTAACCACTCATTACTCATAAACTACATTAGCCAAAATATTTCTGCAATAGCATCATGTTACTTTAAAGAGTTGGTTCACTCAAATTTCAAAGCATATTTTCACACTTCAGTCTGATCCTATCTAGCCATACAGATGGTTTTAGTTTTACTGCTTTTGGTTTTGCTATCCACCCCAATGTAAAGGAGCAAGCGTTGCTGAGTTACGTGCAGTCTCCTTGTGTCTACTGATACTCCTAAAGAAATTATGAGTATTAGTAATTAGTAATTAGTACGGGGTCTGGTTCTGGCCCCATGACCAGTATCTTTGAGAGTGATCTAAATATCTCCGACCAAAGGTTATGCAGTTTGGGACATAAGGCGAAACTGTGCAATAAATTTGCATCTGGAAAGCCACATTTATCACCCTGGGATGAAATGTCTGGAAATACTTTGTGTAAATTTGTTTTAGAATAATGCGGTCTATGCAAATACTTTCTACTTTGTATTAAACAATGTCGTGCATTAACCGAGCACATTTTCTTTGATAACTGGTCATCCAGTTCTGCTTCCCATTCTGCTTTAAGTGTGTTAGTTGCAGTTGGAGTTAAAAAAGAATGTTTTAAACAACTATGCAATCTGTCTGGCACCACACCCTCAAAGTCGGGAAGATGTGTTCTCACATAATTCCTAACCTGCAGGTATTTAAAGAATTTACATTGTGGGAGACCATATTTTTCCTTGAGCTGTGCGAAGGATGCAAACACTCCTTTCAGGTATGGGTCACCAACATACCAAATTTCTCGATCAATTTGTTACAGATAATTCAACCAATGCCTGTTGTTCCGACTTACCCCTTCAGATCTGTTTGCCTCTAACTGACTCTCTCTGCCTGCGTGCCGAACTACTGATTGGAATAAATGAACTAAGACTTTTTGATGACAATTTGAGTGTAACTTTTGTGTCTTTAACTGAGTCTGTCTGTAAAAGAGGAGAAAATGGGTCAAGAAGAGGCAACGGTGAAGGAAGAAAAGGAGATTGAGTCCAAAAAATGGATAATACAATGCATTATTTTGAGCAGTAGTTTTTACTGCAACCTTTAGCGGCACGTGGTAGCTGAGAAACTCCATGAAGCGTGACAGATTCCATTATATCTCCAGACATTTAAATAGTGAATTCTTTTTTCCACACTTGAATGCTGCTTGGTTGTAGCGATCAGTAACGCTAACATTGGAGCTCCTCAACATGCAAATCCCACGTTTGTGTCTCCACGTTAATTCCTATTCAGGGATTTTTCGGGTGAAAACGCAAAACTTTAGTTGCGTTTTGGCTGTCTGCCTACACGAAAATGGCGTTTGCGCTGCTTGAAAACGGAACAATACGAAAATTGGCTCCAGAATGTAAAGATTTGAAAACGCCCCCATCTCCATCTCCATGTAGACGGGATAGAGGCAACATTTTGAAAATGTGCGTGCGCACTGAGGTTGCAGCCAATCGTTTTCACTCACTGTAGTTTTTTTTAATGCGCCCAGAAGGGAAGTGTCTCTACACATGCACGTGTTTTAGTTCATCACAAAATCACACCGCCTACTACTGGCCTGGCACTTTGCTTTTGTCACACACTAGAATAGATTTTGTAATGATTGAAACATATTTTGGAATGAAAATTATTTATTTTTTCAGTGCAAAGACAATGAATGTCATTACTGTTGCTCCAGGGTTTATTTGCTCCTATGCTCTCTGCCCTACCCTTAAGTTACGAAATCTACTGTGACTATTGTGAGAAACACACAAGCAATTCATTCTCTGATGCCGCTGTCAATCTGACCAGACTTGTATTGTGTCAACACGTTCGTTAATAGAAACAATCATGACGAAAATCACAAAAAGGATCACAAATGCAAAAAGAATCTCAGTTTAGTGTGAAATCTGTGAAATCGTTCAGTTGAGGTAGCTGTTGAAGTCTTTATATCACTTGCATGTGAAGCCTCGTGACTTAGTAATTTAGTCATATCTAGTGAAGCAATATCAATAAAAACAGTCTCCTCTAGTCATTGTTGTTGTAGGATTTTATGTGATGATCCCTTTGGTGGTGGACTTTGACAAGGCTACCTTCACAAATACATCCTGACATTCTTAAGAGTGTGAGATCAGCTGAGGGCAGACATGCGTGCTAGCTGCGTGATTTCATTAAAACAACTGCTCAGTTTTGTTCTGACCTTCACACAGCATCAAATATGAATAGGAGTAATAGGAGTATTTGGTGTATTTGCTCAGATTTTGTTTATTCAACAGTTTTTCCACTATTTGTTTTGCTTTTCTCATCGTTAAATGAGCTATGTAGTTAAGTTATTGCTTCATGCCGAGTTCAGACCACACAACTTTCAAATTCCTCTGATGTTTATACAAGACTTGTGTCTTGTGATCAGGAGTATTGTAGAGATTTTGCAGTTCATACTAATGACTTAGTACAAGGTCAGAGACTACATGATCTACGTCCATGACAACAAACAAAGTTACACCTTTTAAATGGCGAGTGCCACATATAGGTGGTGATGTGTCTGTGAACATCTCAGGTCACTTTTGTAGAGTTCACAGTTCACATGTGACAGTCGAGCGCTGATCCGGCTCAGATCAGATCTCTTTTGTCAGCACGCTCCAAAATTTGTCAGCAATTGGAAAATCAGGCTCAAAGTCATGCTGTGTGAACTAGGTTTTGGTTATGGAGCCTACAAGGGGTGTTTTATTTTGAAAAATGACTATGCTACGGGATTCCTGTGCTAGACTTGAAATGCTCTGTGCAGATTGGCTTTCATGAAAAATGGACTACATGCTTTTGCTCGTGCCCATGGACAGAGAAGATGCTGAAGAATGGTTACAGTCAGCTCTGTTGTTGGGTTAGTAAGCACAGTGAGGTCAATGATGGCGCTGGGTGCAGCTGAAAGTGGTAACAGCTGACACCAAATAGTCAACAAACCCATTCCACAAGTTTTACACAAACCACCAGGGCACAAGAAATGCAATCTATTGCTCCCTTTCTTTCATTTGTAATTATTTGCTATGATGATATCTGGTTTTATAGAGAAAAAAAAACCAAATCATTAAACCAGCCTGCAAATCATCAAGATATTTGCAAAATAGATGAAATCTTCAACTACTTCAATTCTCAAATGCAAAAACAAAAAACAAAAAACAAAAAAAAAAAAAAGAAGAGAGAAGATTGTTCAAAAACACATGGCAAACACTCCAGTGTCTGTCCAGAAATGTTCAGGAGATAGTGTGTTTTTTTCCTCATGGCTTTTTATTGAGAGGTTAAATGCTGCTACAGTCATAGACCTAAACAAGTCAGATAGAACACAACACAGATTAATGATAAGCACTTTACAGTTTTCAACATTGTTTAATGCTTGAATTTCCCTTTAAACATGCTCGCTTCTGTCAAAACTTATCAAACAGGATGTTTTGGCTCCTCTGATAATTGGGTGCTTTGCTAGCAGGCTGACCACTCCCATTGGCGCTGACCTACTTCTACAAAAGAGCTCAGAGTTCCCTTTGGGCCACTGTTAATGATTTACAAGACCGGAGTGTTTATTTGCTGGGCAGTCTGTCAGTCCGTCAGTGTGTTAGTGTGTCAGAGAGCATCGGGCGAGAGGCGGGTGACACAGTTTGCCAACGGGCCCTGGCAACTTCCTGTCATCAGTCACAGATGGACACATACGCGTGGACACTCGGAGCATGCTGACAGATTCAACGCTCAAGCTCTTTCACAGTCTCTGGCACTGTAAGTCAGCCGGACGAGACTCTCGTCGCAGGAAGTCGACCTTTGACCCTGAGGTCGCTGCCCGTGAGAGCCAGACACACAACAGCAGGAAGTTCTGTCTTTTTTTCCCCTCTCTGCTAAATCAGGCCAACAGACGCTGATCCTGCACGTTCTTCTACCATGACAACGGCACGACAGCGTTGCAGAGCCACACAACCTCCGGGAACCCAAACAGCATGGTCAGACAGAAAAAAGCTACACGGTTTTATTAACTTTAGATATTTATTTGGTCTTGTATCAGTATCAGGTTTTTGACCTTTTCAAAATGCACAGAATTTTTGAATAAATACAACCAGACCCTTGCAGAGTGTCACCACAGATGACAAATGTTTAAAGCCCAATCGACTTTTGACCCGCAGGTCCAATATCGTCCTTTCATGTGGAGAAGACAAGTCCACAAGAGAAAGTCCCACTTAATGCAAAATAAACAAGCAGAGTCAAAGGGTGACAGTGATAGACAGGCGGCCAATGAGCAGGGAAAAGCTGTTACAAAGCTGATGGGGTGATACAAGGGTAAAAATCAACCACGCTTAAGTGAAGCATTATGTTTCAGCATTATTACTTGGCATGCAACAGGTGTCTTGGGTTAATTCTGTCATTCAGCCAAGGGTATTAGTGGGGTGATTGCAATCCTGGAAGCTGGGGTGCATCAAAAGTCATTAGAGAGAGGTGAGGAAAAACAGATCCCAGCTTCTGAACAGTATCACAATCCAGTAAATCAGGGAACGTGGAAGGGAGAGAGTAAGAACAGTTGAATGGCGCCACACTGGAGCATATCTGGCATTCAAAAGACGCATCGGCGGCTCAAATGGAATCGTAAGAGGCTCTCAGACCAGCATAAAGTTTGGTTACCGCTGGAGGAAGAATTCAAGACTCTGACATATGTGGAGGAATGGAACCCACCCATCTGGCGGAACACAAAGTGCACCAATCTGTTGACACAATTCAACTTCTCATTAGGGGCATATCTAAACCATGTCATGATGGAGAAACTGATTCAAACCAAAAGACTGAGGCGGCGTTTCGACGGATCTCCGAGGACCATTAGTC
>KV751369.1:1223204-1240535 GCA_001698575.1 Mola mola | reverse complement strand
CTGGCTTTCGCTTTGGAAGCCGTGCTTGCGTTCAGGATGAGGACATGCAAACAGCTGCAGCGGCTGACCTTGTCCTCTGGCCTTACACAATCCCAATGTAACGCTGTGAGAACGCCCGTTTGGCACGCGCAGCTGAAATATCCACGCGCTTATGCAACGAACCGGGAAAAGAATTCATATGTGTGTGATTAAGCAAGTGCACTGTCAAGTACACAAGCCCTTAAAGTGCACATGCACTCATACACACATACACACAAACACACCTTAAAATGAGGTGGAAAGAAAGCAGCACACATCAGAGCCAGTTGACAACTCACTATCAAAAATCTTTAACCACCTTGTCATTAGTCTCATCTAGCACACCAGTTTTTTGGGGGTTTTTTGTGCCTTCACTGGAAAACTCCACTGTCAACATTGTCATAGACACAAACGCATATGCACACACACACACAGAGTGCAGATCCTCGTCATATGTTTAATTGGTGAGAGACATAAACAGGGTAACAATGACGGAGAGTCACCGAGTCAAGCTGAATCAGATGACAGGCTCGTGGCTGGCTGTCTGGCTGGATTAACAAATACTGACAAACGCACGCACATTAATACAAATGCACAGTCACACTCACTGCGGTGTAGCAGATACTCTAATCATTCTTTGTTCTCTGTTCTTAAATGTGAGGAAAAGTCAATAACATCTGCACTTTACACACTTCTGTAAATTAAATATTGGTCTCCCATATGGAGTGTGAAGTGCAGGATTAAAAGCCTTATAAAGTAGAAATGCTTACATAAAGGCCTATTCACTGTGCTCTTAAACCCATTAACACTTAAATCTTAAGCATTCTTCATAACATTAACCATTAATGATTAAATATGCAGCAACCATGACAGAAAATTTGGGGAAACACTTAATTCAGTTATTATTTGTAAAATATTTAAAAACATATCAAATGACGCTCTCCCAGACTCAATGCATGTCATGGTGTGTGGGTTGGCCTGGGTGTGGCTCTCCTGGCTCCCAACTCTACACGCCCATCTGCAATCAACTCACCTGTCCCAGTCTGCACACCTGGCTCATCAACGACACAACCAGCAGTATATCAACCCCGGCTCTTCACCCACTCTTCGCCAGATCGTTGTACCTACCACGTGGTAGCGTTCGCGTTCGCTCAGGCTACAACTTGTGTTCTGTCCTAGTCAGCTCAGTTCTAACTGGTTTCTCTCTCTCGCCAGTATACCTAGACCACTACTGCTTGCCTGCCTGCCAGCCAGCCCCTCTACCCACTGCTGCCTGCTCCCGCCTGCCAGCCCTTGCACATTTTGTGGAATAAAACCTCGTTTACCGAAAACCACGTTGGTTTGCGTCTGGTTCCACCAAGCTACACCTAACAGTGCACCTACTTGATCATTTAATCAGATTGGATTCAACTGTTGATGAATCCTGGCTCAAGTGAAATATCTGCCAGTAAAGTTTGTCTATTACCCCTGTTCTTCTCAACTCAGATGGTTCTTTCTTTGCACGGAAGGACATAATAAGAATATCTAGTATATGTGTTCTATACTTCATTAATATACAGCGTTTTTTGGGGTCTGACAATGTACATATTTTTTGACTGTACAGTACATTGAAGGATATGTCCTAACCATGACTGGAAGCATTAAACCACAACAGGAAGAGAGGACTGGGATTTGAGCACACAACTAAATAACTGTACAAATAGGATATTTAAAAAGCAAAACAACATAGAAATTTATATAAAAGTGAATATATTACACAGTGCCCTATGTCTAAACCTACAGAACCTGTGCAAAATGTCGTTGCTTTGGTTTATTCAACCCAGACTTGATAGTAAGTGATAAACACAGTGGTGTACTGACATACTGTACTTTTTCGTCTCTCAAAGCATGGTTATTTGTTTAAACAATGAAAATGGGAGCAGGTTTATTTGTGTCATATTTGATTAGAATCCTGCTCTACATAGCTCATTGGGGGAATTTCATAAAAAATATGGTTTTAAGGACCTTAGAAATTGAAAGGTGACCATACAAAAGAATATTGAGCAAGTTTGTTTCATGTTTGGGAGTGACAGGTAGTTCAATTCTTTGCTGCATTATTAAATCTGATTTGTTTTCTTACCTCCACATGTTTTTTGTTTGTTTGTCCGCAGCTTTCTGTCCCCAAATTGTACATATTCTACTGATATTTTTTTTCCTTTACTTTGTGCGTTCCTGTTGTCAGTGTCTTTAATTTATAAAATGTTGGTCAAAGGTCAATGTCAGGAAAAATTCCCCAAATTCATAATTCATTAACATGGTGCTAAATTCCAAGTACAACTAAACCAATTTTCTTCTAACTTAAACCACATGTATATATATAGTGTCAAGATTTTATCCTAAAATAAGCTTGACCTTTAAAGGTTAAAGGTCAGGGTCTATATATAGAGAGATTCCTTTGGCAGAATTCAACTCAAGCATGTTTTTTAGAACATTTCTCTATTGGAAAAAAAAAAAATGGCAGTTAACCTCTTAGAATTTAACCTTTTTACAGCACAGATTTTCTATAAAGCCAAAAAAAAGGCTAGATTAGATGGCAGGCATTTAAACCAGGGTTATGGTATTTTGTTGGGCCTCAATGACATTTTGGCAGGTTTCCCAGACAAAAGAGTGATTGGTGGGCCTTGGAGGCGCTATGCACTGTCTGAATGCTCTTCCCAGCATTATGGTTTCTTCATCACAGAAATTGCCCACATTTAGAAAGGCATTCAAAAAAAGCCTGTGGGTAATGCTGAGGAACACACAGGGGTCAGTGTGGAGGGTTATCTCTGTGACCAGCTGGCTTAATGTTGCTGGGAGGTTCTCACAGATCGTACCTCGACAAGAGACAATGACCTCTCCCAGTGCTCTCCATTAAAGATCAACACGACTGGGCTTTCTCTTCACATGTCACACTCCCACCTATTAAATGTGATTGTGAACAGTTGCTGCCTTTAAGTGTCCACCTCTCAGAGATCTCATGACTTAATTCAAATTTATATGAAAACAATCTGTCAGACAAAACCATAGGTAATGTATGTCTGAGTTGTGCGTAACTAAAGACTCCGATTCAAAATGCTGCTGCTTGTGTACTCACTTTAACACGAAAAAGAGATCATATTTCTCCTGTTTTAGCTTCTCTGTACTGACTTCCAGCGAAGTCCAGGAGAGAGTTTAAAGTTCTCAATGGTCAGGCACCTTTGGATCTTAAAGAATTTATAGTGCCTTACTACCCAATTAGAACGCTGCACACCCAAAATGCAGCCTTGGTTGTTCCTAGGATCTCTTAAAGTAATCTGGGAGGCAGAGCGTTCAGCTATCAGGACCCTATTCTCTGGAACCAGCTCCCACTTCAAGTCCGCAGGGCAGACATCCTCTTTGTGTTCACGAGTAGGCTTAAAACCTTCCTTTCTGAGAAAGATTACACTTGGGGTGGGCACAGGCTGGCCCATAGTTATGCTGCTATAAAAAATAAGAAAAGAAAATGTATCAAACTGTAACAAAGTTATTTTGTTGTTTCTTCTTAAACTACTAAGATTTAAATATGATTTAAATAGCCCCTTGAAAGTGAAGATCTTTTGTTGTATAAGCTGAAATCTAATGACAAGACTCATATCAATAGCCTTGGTTGAAGCTGGAAAATAGTAATTTTAATATTGGACTGCATCAGTTTTTGAAACCAAATCAGCTATTGTTATTGCTACAACTGTGTTTCCATATTAGCTTTATTCTGACTGCTGTGTTTTCAGGCGACAATCAACAACAACCACTTTTAAATGTGAAACCACAGTGTAGGATAAGTGACAGCCCCATGGAGGTGGAACAAAATCATTGATGGCTGAAATAAAGAAGAAGGAAGTGGGTTATGAGAACAGAATGTTTTCTGACAGTCAGCCGGAGAGAAAGAAAGAAAAAAAGGAAGACTTTGAGGACAGGTACAGATGGGCCACTTCTTTCACCCATGACAAGGTGAGATAGAGTTAGACAAACCAAGATCCAGAAATCCTGCCAGGTGAATGTCATCTGGAAAATGTTTTGTCTCTCCTCCTGGACTGTAATGGGAGGAGAGTATGAAAATGAAATAAGAAAGGGTTGATAAATGTTAGTAAGAGAAGTGAGCGGGCCGCTATCGCATATCACTGTTTAAGCAAAAAGCATTCCTGTGACCACCATGACCTTCTTCAATAAGATCAGCTTTGGTGGTGTTCCAAAGCAAGGACCTCAGTTAATCCTTCATTTATTGTCAACAGGTGCTGGGATGGGAGAGTCTTGCAGTTTTGAAAAATCTCATTTTTTATATCACCTTCTTCATTCACATTTATATTCGACATGGCATGGACTGAAAGTTTAGACCCAAGCATGATCCACTACTCGTACAAAAATATTATATTAATTGAAATGAACAGTTGGGAATGCTTTTCTCATGCTTTTCTAATTTTGTGCAAAAAAAGGGCAAGAGAATAGCAACTGATTAGCTTAGCTTAGCTTAGCAACTATTTACATTACATAAACATCCCATTTCAAACAACATAGAGCATTTTCATATTTTTCATACTTTGAAAATCTTTTATTGCTTTTTTTTCTCAATTTATAGTCTTTAGAAGGAGAAAAGGAAAATAAATACTTGTAACCCTTTTTTTAGGGAAGTTCATTTTTCTCTCTGTTGAATACATGTTGATATAGACACAGGCCCGAAATATACACATACACAAACAGGACCTATACTATGGATGTAGAAATTCATTACAATTCAAATTAAATTTGAATTGAATTTGGGCCCTTCTTAAACAGGACATTTACAGTGAAGGAAAACGGTACACCTCTGAACAGTGTCTGGGAGGCTGTGGTTGGTGCTGCACAAAAAGTTGATCATCAACAGATGAAGGAACTGACAGGTTTCATGACTAGAAGGCTTACGACTGTTATTGAAAAGAATGGTGACTATACTGTATTGGTCACAGATTTTTTTTTTTTTTAATTTCAGAAATGTATATAAATTTTGAATTTTTTGTTCATTATTATCACTTCAACAGATAAAAATAAACAAGTGAGATGGGACATTTTTAATTTTTAATTTAGTTGCATGATAATTCTGCACACTAATAGTTGCCTAATAATTGTGCACACAGTGTACAACTTGTACACTGCCCCTTGGCTTGCCCCTTCGCCATTTTGAAAATATTAAAAGTACTCAATGGCCTACATGAATAGCATGATAAGCATGATGCTGCATATAAAGCAGCAACACAGTGACAAGTTTCAGTGAATTTATTAAGAGGTAAAACCCCACTGAAGAGCAGATTTGCTGCACCACTCGCAGAAACGAATGCAACAGCCATGGCCACTTCCACCAACTTCTCCTGGGGGACACCAAGACTTTCCCAAGCCAGCCGAGAGATATAATCTCTCCAGCGTGTCCTTGGTCTGCCCCCTAGGTCTCCTCCCAGATGGGCATGCCTGAAACACCTCCCCCAGGACAGGTCCAGGAGGCATCCTGACCAGATGCCCAAACCACCTCAACTGGCTCCTCTCAACGTGTAGGAGCAGCGGTTCTACTCTGAGCTCTTCCCGGATGTCCGAGCTCCTCACCCTATCTCTAAGGCTGAGCCCAGCCACCCTGCAAAGGAAACTCATTTTGGCCACTTGTATTCGTGATCTCATTCTTTCGGTCACTGCCCAGAGCTCATGACCATAGGTGAGAGTTGGGATTTAGATTGACTGGTAAATTGAAAGCTTTGCCTTCTGGCTCAGCTTTCTCTTCACCACTACAGTGCGCTTTATCGTCAGCATCACTACCAACGCTGCCCCAATCCGTCTGTCAATCTCCCGCTCCATTTTCCCCTCACTTGTGAGCAAGACCCTGAGATACTTGAACTCCTCCACTTGGGGAAGCAACTTTCCCCCGACCCGGAGTGGGCAATCCACCCTTTTCTGCCTGAGAACCATGGCCTCAGATTTAGAGATGCTTTATTCGGCTGCAAACCAGTGCGAGCTGGAGGTCACTGTTCAATGAGGCCAATAGGACCACATCATCTGCAAATAGCAGAGACGGAATCCGGAGGCCACCAAACTTGACTCCCTCCGCCGCTTGGCTGCGCCTAGAAATTCTGTCCATAAAAATTATGAACAGAACCGGTGACAAAGGGCAGCTTTGGCGGAGACCAACCCTGACTGGCTGTCTGATCTGACATGGCTAAATCATATTCTCTTAATTAAAACAATAGAGGATGAGATCACTTGATGGAGGAAACTACCCATAACACTTATGGGAAGAGTAGCAACAGTAAAAATGATGGTCTTGCCAAAAATTAATGATATTTTCTCAATGGTCCCAACCCAACTTCCCCTGGCCTGTTTCAAATCATTAGACTCTAGCATTTCCAAATTTCTATGGAGAAGTAAACCACAACGTATAAGTTTAAAAACCTCTGCAAAAGACTAAAGATCATGGTGGTTTGGAATTACCAAATGTTCATAACTATTACCTGGCCAATAGATTACAATATTTCCTAAAATGGATCAAGCAGAGTCCATAAGATCAAGCATGGTTAGATATTGAACAAACATTGTGTAAAGAGATCCAAATTCTGGATCTGCCCTTTATTAGTCACATTATCAGACAACATAGCTGCTTCAAGAGTATTAACATTAGCACCTCCCTTACAGCCTGATGGGAATTTCTTAAAACAAGTATGTCTTCACTCATCCCTTGCAGACTCACGCCTATCTGGAACAATCCATACATCCTGCGAAAAAAACAAAAAAAATCTATAAACTTTACAACATGGTATGACAAAGGGATAAGACATCTAGAGCAAATCATCCAGGGCAATGACTTCATCCCATTTAATGAACTCATAGCACTATATGGTCTCAATAAAAAAAATTTCTTGGAAAATCTTCAACTGAAATCTATAATTCAAGCAAGGTTTAACCTTAGCCAATTGAATTTAGAGCTATCACCGAGAATAGCAGATTTTTTTACATCTTTCAATTCCAAAATTACTCTCCAAAATTAATTCAGCACTGTCTAAAATAGATCTAACAGTCTCTCTTCCTACTTCCAAATTGGAGAAAGATTTATCCATCAATCCAGATTATAATTTTTGGATACAAATTTCTTACAATATCTTCAAAATGATATCACACAATATCTTGTGTTTTGGGGGGTTGTTGGGTGCACTGGTGGCCTGGGTCATGACCTTCCGGCTGCTTGGGGCTGGGGGTGGTGTTCAGTTTCCCTCATTGACTACCTACAACATCCAATGGCAAACTTAGACACTCATGCACATGCACACAAACACACCCTAGACAATGGATAGTTGTGTAGATGCAATTGTCTCATGAACACTAATAGGTTAGTCCTTTAGCAATTTTCTTTACCATTGCAAGTGTAATTGTGTGTATTTTGGGCACACTCTTTGCTATCATGGTAAATACTACAGTTAATTTGCATTGTAAACCCTACAGTTAGTGCTATTGTTGCAGTAAGCTATTATAGTTATAATGGTGATCATTGTTACTGTTGTTGTTATTGTAGTTTTAGTTGTTGTTGTTGTAGTTGTTATTGTTGTGCTTTCCGTGTTGCCCCCCTGTCTTCCCTAACCTCTGTTTTCTCTCTTTCTATCCACTCTTTTGCCTCACGCAATCCAGTAGCCATGCCAATAAAGTTAAACACAGATCTCAAGAGGAGGACTATATCAGACTCCTCCCTTGTAGAGCAAATCTGGCACAACAAGGCACCCAGAATCTTCACATTGCATACCTCCGCTGCTGAACAGGACAAGTTAAAGAAAAAAAGAAGAGAAAAGGGATCCAGATCATACATCTGGAACCAGGAAACCTCTCAAATTCTTCCCCACTGCAAGAGTGGAAAAATTTAAATACTGTAATTCAAACAATGCATAGAATGCTCAGTCTTGGTGGAGGTCTGCACTCTCCAATCTCTGCTTTCTAGTGCTGCAACTTTCTTGTACAGTGTTCTATATCTTTCTTTTTGTAGTCTTCTATAGTTGTCAATAATAGTCCTATAAAAGTCCTTATCCCACCTGTTCTTAATCCCGTTGGTTACACCATCTTACACCTCTCTTCTGATGACCAAACAGCCGTGAAACAGGTACCATGAGTGACATAGCCGCTATCGTCATCACCAAAGACAAAGACACAGCACAGTCCAGTCGTCAGGGCTCTATTTTTTTCAGCAACCTCCAAAAAGAACAAACGAGAGCTACATGGCAGGATTTTTCTAAGAAACTGTCCTGTGGTAGTGCCTACATTTTTCACTGTCATTTGCCCTGAGTGCAACTTAAACAAGCCTATATATGTAACAAAGGTGTAATGTAGCATATATGTACAGCGGAAGCTTCTCAAGAGAGGGACCGTTGACTCTAGAAGTACAAACTTGTTTAATGATACAGCAACCAGAAGCCTAACTGCTTAGCACAATCAAATTATTAAATTTCTCTGTGGCACAATGCATATTACATCTTTGAAATAATATCAATGCTGTTGTGTCTTTGCATGCTGTTGACAATGTTAGTTCCTTTATCAAAACTATAATAACTGATAATCATTTGAAATTCTAAATTTATGTGGCCAGAAATTCATTCCGAAACATTATGTTTATTCTTACACTAAATCCAGTGACTAAGGTTGGCTTCCACTGAATCTGATTTTTTTAACTTGGTTGGCTAAATGTGTGAATTATCTTAGCAACTTCTGTATTACAGCAGGAGGTGTTCTCCATGTGTCATGTTGCGTGACGTCCAGCAGTTTTTCTGCCTACAAACTGCAGGTTTCTTACCCTGAAAGATGGAACATTGCAGACTTCCACTGTGCTTCTGGGCCTAACACACATCACAACACAACGTGGGCGTATTGACATTTGCCCGGTGTGTGCATGAAACAGGAAGCTGCTCCTGTCATCAGAGGGGAGGAGCAAAACAGATTGCGTGTGACCACAAAGTGATCACTCTGGCAGCATCTTAAAAGATCCTTCAGCGGAGGGACTCTCCCTTCCTCATCCAACACACTCCAGAGTTACACCCAGGCCTCACACACAGCTCTGTCACTAAGGGCAGAATATATTTTCTTGTTCTGACTTTACCCCTGTGTTATTGCATAACACAGAAAGGTCTGTGCGTTCCTATGATTATGTCCCGTTAGCAGCTACTTGCTGGAAGAGGACAGGGAAATGAGTGACATCGTCGTCACAGTGTGAGCACATTCTTTAACTCTTGGCCCTATTGTTTACCTCCAGACGCTGATGACAGAAATGGGATATGGATGTGACTTCCCGCTGATTCATTCACCACTTTTTTTCCATGGAAAGTCTTGTTTCTAATGCTGATGGTGTAATTTGTTTCTGTTCTTTTCCATGTTCCTGTCCTTCTACAAATTGCTAATTTCACTTTTTTGAGCAAAGACATGACGTTTTGCAGCAGATGTGTCTTGTCTGATAGTGCAAGATAGTGCGTGTACCTAAGGAAGAGTCCCAAGTAGGACAAGGGTCACAGTGAGACCTTCACATTTGTTTAAGGGACATTGCATGTGTGTGTGTTTTTATGAAGGTGGATGTGAAACAGAGGTTAAAAAATTCAGGTGAAAATCTGGAATTCATTAAAATTTATTATGTCAAACATATTAACTACTTTTCATGCTTCACTTAACTCAGGGTCAAGAAGCTAAGTAATACTAAGGGAGGTGTCCCATCTGGGTCACATCAGGGTTTACCGTTCCAGTTATAAGTTGATAACAAGTCAGAAAAGCTGCTGTTGTTGTTAACATTGTTAGCTAATACCAGGTGATAACAATGCCTTACGTGAGTGTTCATGCAAAGTACAAATTGCATGATACTATCAGAATGATAGATTTAATTACACAAAAACAAGACTAAATTGCTAATAAATACTAAAATGCACACCCTTTACTTATAATGACTCAAAGAGGAGTTTCTGAGTAGGAATTCCGATTTTCAGGGGCCTTTTATGAAAACGTATCCGACTGAATGCACCATTAGCCCTATGCTGATAGCATATTTAAAAATGTGCTAACCACAGGTTTAGCCTTGGCCTTTCTGGTCCTGCTTAGGAGCAAATTTTTATGAGAGAAATTCTGATAGGATACCAACAAAAGATGGCGCTGAGCTAAGAATATGTTGAAAAAATTCTTTTCAGTATCAATTTTAACAGTGCCCCATAGCCGACCTAGAAGTGCATGTGTAAAAATGCTTATTTTCTATCAAAGTATCCCATAATTGCAGAAATTTTAATAGATTTCTGTTACTTTTCAAAGTGCAGGGGCTGTTTTTTAGTATACAGTATCTGAAACTGTAATTCTTGAACCTGTAATAGTGTGTACTTTCTAAACATGTTTATGTGTAGGTACATCTGTTATGCATTAAAAGAGCAAAAAACAGGTTCCCTCTTTCAACCCTCTGACCAAACGATCTGTTGATTTCTACACACAAAGACAGGCGGGGGTCAAGGGTCAAGAGCACACACATCACCAAACACATGCCTATATCATCCATCCATAGTAACAGTGGGCAGAAAAACAGAGCAGATCCCCTGACTTTTAACAAAACTCACTGACCATTTCGTCAAGACTGATGACTGATCTCTTTGTGACAGTGTGTATGTGTGTTTGCAGTGTTTAAGAGGGGAGCTGACCGTTCACATGGCCTGTCAGGTGATGTATGTTGCCGGCTACCTGCAGTGCAGCTGCAGACTGTTTTTGAAGAGTGCGTCTGGCTCCAAAATTCAAGGTAAAAGCTCAAATTGGGGAGTGCAGACACGTCACAAGAGCCAGACGTTGATTTTGACTTGCAGAAATCAGACAAGATAATTACATAATACAGGAATGCACAGTAGAATAGGCGAACGATAAACAAGATCTCACATAAAGTGCAGATAAACAATGTATAACACATTTTCTAACATGGTGCCTGTTTGAATCACTAGAAAATCAGGAGCAACGCTTTCTTCTTCGAAATAACAAGGAGCTGTTTTAGTGTATTTTTAGGCTTGTATATTTGTTTTTTGGGGTTTGTTTTTTTTTCAAAATTGCTCGAGGCAGCGTCATTATGAACTTGAGAGCGATTAAAGAAAACTGCATTTCACAAATTTTCCAGTGTTTTGTTTCTACTGTTGTTTCTACAACTTATTTTTTGAAAGGTGGTGGCATCCATTTTAAAATAGGCATATAATAAAACAATAAAACAATAAAATTTCTCCTTTTCACCGATTGACAAACTGTTGTGCTATTTTTCTATTTGAAATAAAAATGGGATGTCAATGTTTTACAGACATGTTTCTTTGTTTCTTTTTACATTTTAGACAGCCTCCCACCTATTTTGTGTTGCTTGCTGATAGAATTGCATTAAGTGTTGTGGTTCTTCAGTAAACCATAAACATTTGTTGAAATTACCTGTAGTTATCCATCTCGACGGTTATGCGGTGAGATGCAATCTTTGGTGTATCGGTTTCCTTCTCTTAAATTTAATGAGACTAAATGAAATGTTCAAGTTCATTCATAAACTCTAAATGAATGTCAAGTTCCTTAAGTCATGAACGAGTCACTCAAGATAATCCACACAACATGGACAACAGTCTAGCTCAACTAGCTAACATTACAGCTCACATACTGTTTGACTCATGGACTGTATCATGTATCAGCTTCTGGATCAATAGATTACACATATCTCTGAATTTATATATTTCACATCCTCTTGGACTCATGGACATTATATAGTCTAACATGTAAAAGCAACATGTTAAAATATATACATGTTGTGATGTTGTTGTGTTCTGTACATGTGACTTCTATTGCACAGCTGTCCGTCCTAAGGAGAAAGACCCCTCCTCTGTGGTTCTTCGTGAGGTTTCTTATTTTTCCCTGTTCAGGTTTTATTAAGTTTTTCCCCACCTGGTTCGAGGGTTGTCGCATCTGTACAGTTAGTAAAAGCCCTCTGAGACAAATTGTAATTTGTGATTTTGGGCTTTACAGATACAAGTTGAATGATCGATGGATTGAGCACATGCTCAAATGTATTTTTTGTGCCATAAAGCTATTATATTGGATATATTTGTGGGTTGGGCCGACATCGTAGGTACTGCAACGCCCACCCTACGCAGTGCAAACACTGGTCTAGACATTGCTGTCAAGATCAAGCAAGGACACTGCCTATGTTTTAACTCATCATCATATTCATCCTAAACAGAGAAAGAAAGAAGGTAGAACCTCACAACATTGGCATAGAAATCCCTCCACTAACTAGTGCTTTGGCAGAGTGATGCAGAAACAGCAGCATACAAGTATAAAATGCTCACATTATGACATAGGTCAAGGGACATTGTAGTACGCTGCAGCCGACGTACAGCTAGAAACCCGCTTTTAGAGAGGAAAATGACACTTTTGCTTTGAGTAAGAATAAGAGTTCTGCATGAATTTCTGCACACACCCGGCTGCTGCTGCTGTGACCTCCAAAATAAGCCAAGTTCACAGCCAAAGAACACAGCAGTAGACTGTGTAAACACTGCAGTGTGTGCGTGTACGTCTGTGATGGGTTAGTATACCTGATCATAGGCATGAATAAGCATTCCATGCATTTGGTCCACCATCTGCATGCCTTGGGATCACACACACACACACGCTGGTGGTGCAGAGCAGCGCAGCAGGTTAGGAGTGTGTGTGTGGGCCCTGGTGCTGGACGTCTTAATAATAATGTCAACAGGTTGATGTGGTGAGGCCTGTCATGAGAGCGCTGTAGCTTTGCGCCGTCAGCTGTACTTCATCAGGGAAACCCTCACCGCCAAACCTCCCTTCTTCCTCCTCAGCTCCTGTTTTTTAAACCCCCCCCCCCCCCCCCCCAGTCCTCCATCTGTTTCCGCTTGCCTCCACACTATCACCTTCCCACTTCTTCCATTCCCTTTTTTATCAGTTCTTCACAGGTTTGCTGGTCAAATTCCAAGCACGCTTTCCTGTTCGAGAGTTCAACTTTTGTCTTTCAACGTATGTTGATTAAAAGTCAAAGGATATCAAAACCAGCTACCTCCCTACTTAAATCTCATTCCATATCATCCGTCTACTCAGCATGTCTTTAATCTCTTGACTTCTTCCTCTCAAACTTTTTCTGCCTTCTGACCTCCATTTATTGCTTTCCTCTATATCAATTCCCGACAGACACATTTGGCTTGTTTTTTTGGGGTTTTTTTATATATATTTATATTTTACCTACCAACAGCATATGTACTAAGTTTCTGGGACCACAGATGAGGAGAGGAAGGCTCAGGACTTGTTTCCCAGAGGATGTTGAAGGCAGTTTTCTCACGGTGGTCTGGACTGAGATCACTTCACAAAAGAAATGGCTGCCCGAACCCCAAAAGAAGTCCCGGCAAGTTCTATTTCCTGTCAAATATTCCTCCAGATGAAACAAACTCCAGGGCATTAGAGCTAAACCCTACTGTGGGAAAAACAAGTGGCCTTACTGGACAGTTAATGCAAGTAAATGCAGGTTAGTTAAAACTTTCTATTCATTTAAAGGCTCCCCTAAGTTCACCCAAATTACATAATGATTAATAGACCATGATGGACTTATTTGTCAAATGTTGACGTGTGCTCACAAAAAAGAACGTTAAGTTGCTCAACAGTCCAATTTTTCTGTTATATTTTGCTCTTCATAATGCACAAATCTATTTTTAATAGGAGACAGGTCTGGACCGCACAAAGGCCAGTCTATTACCTGCACTCACTAACTGCAAAGCCATGTTGTTGTAACTCTGCAGTATGTGGCTTGGCATTGTCTTAATGAAATAAGAAGGGATGTCCCTGAAAAAGATGTGGTCTGGATGGATGGAAGCACATGTTGCTCTAAAGCTTGTATATACCTCTCAGTATTAATGGTGCCTTCACAGAAGGGACACATGATGCCATGGACATTAATACATATCGATACATTTACATTTGCTGGCTTTTGAACTGTGTGTTGAGAACAATTTGATCTGATTTGGATCTTCAGCCCCAAAGACCCGATGGACAAAAACAAACAATTTGAAATGTGGACTCATTCTCTTCTCCCAGAGAAGTCAGCGGTGTTTCTGGATGTTGTTGATATATGGCTTTGTGTTTACATGGTTTACATGGTGGTCTTATCTACATATGTGGATTCACCAACTTCCTGTGTTGACTTACAGTGGTTTGCTTAACTTTCCTCGAGCCCACGTTGTAATATCCATCACAGAATGGTGTTGGTTTTTAATACGAAGCTGTCCGAGTGGTCAAAAATTACAGGCATTTAATGCTGGTTTTCAGCCTTGCCCCTTACATGCAAAGATTTTTTTCTAAATTTTCAGAACTATTTTATGATAATATGAACTTTAGATGGTGAAATCTCTCATTTCCTTCTTCTTCAATTGCATGTTGAGAAACATTGTTCATAAAGTGTTGGATCATTTGCCCACGCAGTCTTTAACAAAGTGAACATTGTACCGTGATTACTTGAGAACAAATGTGCATTTCCAGAGTGTTTCTTTTATACCCAGTCATGATACTATCATCTGTTGCCAATAACCTACTTACCTCTGGAATGTTGCAGCTGTTTTTTGAGCACTTCACCACTTTCCCAGTCTTTTCTTACCTTCTCCCAACTGTTTGGGAATGTATTGCAGGCATCAAATTCAGAATTTCTGTATATTTCCTAAAACCAACAAAAAGTTAGTAAGTTTGAACATTAAATATCTTGTCTTTGAGCTAAATTAAATTGAATATAGTTTAAAAAGGATTTGAAAATCACTGTATCTCATTTTTCTTCACATTGTACGCAATGTCCCAACTTTTGTGGTTGTTTGTATGAATGTATTACCTCACTCACCTCAACTACACTTATCGCTTAACCCCTTGCCTGCACCTGAAGCTAGCCGGAGCTTACCTACGCTGTCATCTTCTGACTTTTGAACTAGTATACTATACGTTGCACAGTGGTAAGTTCAAACATTGGAGGAGGAAAAGTTACTTGTAAAAGGTCGCCTACGAGTTGATGCATCAGAATGAAAAGTTTGTTGTCTACAGCACTAAGCCCTAACACCATAAGTTGTCAGGACTGGTTCCTTTTCTACAAAAAAGACCCGGGATGTTTGAATTCCTTTTTTGGACACTCTTATTGGGGGATTGCAGAATAAAAACAGAGATTCTCAGTGTTAACAAGGTCAAAAAAGATTAACATGGTCAGATATGTGATTTTCACACAAAATTTCCTTTCCAACAACTTTGCAACACGTCGGGTCTTTATTTACAAATAAACTGATGTCAGTGAGAAAAATCAACAAAAACTGTGTATTATAAATTGTATCTTTTAAAAATTGCAGATGTTTTTATTTTTCTGTTCACAATTTTCTAAAGATATTCCCACATGCAGGTATATTCTTGGTATTGTATTTTACAAGGGTTTATATTCCAGTGGGCTAAATACTTCTTTTCCCTATATCAGATAATATTATGCCACACATTAAAACTGCTGATAACCCAAGACCTCCCGGGATGTTTTCTTGGGGGGGGGGTAATCATATTTGTTTCTTTAAGGTTTAAATTACATTTCTGTGAGGGCTTGCCCCATTATCTCCCTACCGCTGCATGGGGCTCTGTCTCCGAAGCTCATGTTTTTTTTTAGCGCAGGCGAGGCAAGACACAGGGCAGAGCTTGCCTCTCTGGTTTCTCAGTCATGCATTCTCTCACACTACATTCCAGACAAGATATTATGGCAGTTTCTGTCCTTCTCTGTATCCTGTCTTTTTGCTTCACCAGACCGCAAAAACACTGGTTGCCACATTTAGACTTTATTTCCAATTACCAAGGGAATTGTGTTTAAAAGTAGATATTAAAAGTAGTTTTTGTTGATTATTCATCTTTACGGTGCAAGATATTATAATCCAAGATGAGATTTTAAAGTTGTAAAACCACCAATCACAAATTTTTTTTATACATCTGGCCAGAAAAAAGCAATGGATTCGCGGAAGAAAGCCATTTTCAGTTATATGATGTGCTAATCAAGGAATGCCATTTGACTGGCTATTAAGAGCTTAGATAGAAAAGAGGCCCTTAAGTTCGGGAAATGTAAGAAAAGATTCCCTAATAGAAAACTTGAGCAGGGGGATGGTGTGCAAAGTTAAATGTAAACTATGAGGCCACAATATTATCAGATTACTAGCTGGAGGGTTTGCAGTAAAATTCCTCTCACCTCTTAAAAAGTCATTCTCCTGATCCATTGCTTTATTTTGGGAGCAATCCAGGCAATCAGCACTGTTTTTTGACAAAGCAGTTTCCTTCAGATTTTCCTCCAGAGTTGGTTGGTAGATTTGTGGTGACAGCATCAGAGGGAATACTAAATCTGACACATTTGTTTTGCTCAGAGAAATGGTTAAATATCAGATTTGCATATTAATTTTAAAGTTTCGGTTTGGTTGGTGCTGAAGAGTACAGTGAGTTCCTAGAGAGGCGGGGGTCAATTCATCACAACAGGAAGATAGTGAAACGCCCGGAGGGGACATGCAAAGTGGCTTTAACTCTTGCCAAACCGCACCAACCGGCGGGCCCGAGCACTGAGTCTGTGAGAATTCTCAGAACTTTCTAAGTGTATTATGTCTTTGTTATATTATTATTATTGTTGGTAATATTCCATTCCAACTATGTAGAAATAAGTTCTAAGTATAATAAGTATGATATATAATAAGTATAAATTTTCCACTAGTAGAATAGTAATCTGTCATAATAATCCGTCTTGTTTCATTTCATTTTCTGCCGCTTATCTGGGATCGGGTCGCGGGGGCAACAGTCTGAGCAGGGAGATCCAGACGCTCCTCTCCCCGGCCACTTCCACCAACTCCTCCGGGGGGACACCAAGACTTTCCCAAGCCAACCAAGAGATATAATCTCTCCAGCGTGTCCTTGGGTCTCCTCCCGTATGGGCATGCCTGAAACACCTCCCCAGGGAGACGTCCAGGAGGCATCCCGACCAGATGCCTGAACCACCTCAACTGGCTCCTCTCAACGCGGAGGAGCAGCGGGTCTACTCTGAGCCTCTACTGGATGTCTGAGCTCCTCACCCTATCTCTAAGGCTGAGCCCAGCCACCCTGTGAAGGAAACTCATTTCGGCCGCTTATATTTGGGATCTCATTCTTTCGGTCACTACCCAGAGCTCATGACCATAGGTGAGAGTTGGGACGTAGATTGACCTGTAAATTGAAAGCTTTGCCTTCTGGCTCAGCTCTCTCTTCACCACAACAGACCGCTTCAGCGTCCGCATC
>KV751369.1:1188968-1219418 GCA_001698575.1 Mola mola | reverse complement strand
AGGTAGCTCAGTATATATTTCTCTACATAGGGAAACCCTACAGCTAGAACCATTTTGAAGACAGCCTTAATTTGGGAATGTGATGCAACTTCTAATAGTTCCTGGTTAACATCTTCTTTTTCAAAAGCCTTCACATACAGTATGTGCTGCTTTATTTTTTGTAATTAAATTCGATTAAACTTAATCGAACGAAATTAGCAACATCAAATTAATGATGGAAAATATAAGGTGTGTAAGTCAGTAAAATCAGTGGTTGGTGACGTAAATGCGTGAATAACAGGTGTATGTGTGTTGTAAGGTGCAAAACGAAACATTTAAAAATAAACTACAGAAAACAGTAACCAAATCAGACATGCTTTGTGCCTGGGGAGAGGAGAGCAAGGAGGGAATGACCTCAGCCCAAACTAAAGCTGGGGGACACACAACAGGACTTTAAACAGGATTTTGTGTAAGATTTATGAACGTGCCAAGTCTATCCTTGAATTGGTAAGTGTGCGAACAAAGCAGACTTCTAGTTCAGACATGTTCGATTTTTCCAGGGGGACTCTGCATACCGTTGGGTAGTGTACAGTGGTAACCGAGCCAACCTTGAATTGTGTACTGCCGACAGCCAATGAACACAAAGTAAGTGGGATCCTCTGCAGTTTGTAGAATCCGTACCCTCCAAATCTAAACATCCTTGCCTTCTCCCAAAGGTTGTTTGTCTTTTATTTGTTTGTTTGTTTGTTTGTTTCTGGCTGCTTATAAGAAATGCAGCTGGCTTTCATCCAGGTTTGTTAGTTCACCTAGGAGGAGGTTATGTTTTCACCAGTGTCTGCTGGTCGGTTGGTTGGTTAGTCAGCAAGATGGCACAAAAATTTGACTACTTGACTCATTTTGATAAAAAATTTTCAGATCTGTCTAAAGATGATTAGATTTTGGTGACCAAAGGTCAAAGGTCAGGGTCATTCAAAGGTCATAAAGCAGGATTGTTGTCTTTAACTCCAGAGAGAATTAAAAATACTTTTTTGGGCCATTTAGCCGGAACAAACTGACATACAGAGGTCTAACTGGTGTCATTTGGCGCTGACTATAGATGATTCACTTCTGGGCTTGCTAGGACAAAGGAAGGTCACTGAAATTTCAGCCATATTTTTGGACATTTTCCCAGAATTTGACAGAGAGGTCTAAGTTGTGTCATTTTATCACTAATTCCAAGGTTCATCACATAGCCAGAACCAGCTGGCCCTGCGGTTCATGTGTCACATACTAGGAGTCATCAACGTGTGCCCTTTTTCATACCAAATGACCTTGACCTAAAACTCACCCTTACAAACACTAATACCACAGTCTGGTAAGAAGCTGAAATAAGCTCACAGAAAAAAAGAACTGGTGTAGAAATATAAGCCTTTTTTGCTGGGGGGCATACAGTATGTATGGAATTTATTTTCATTGGCAGAAGTTTGCACTCTCTGAATGCCTCCAAGTTTGGTTTTGTTTCTTTTTGTCTTCTTCTTTAAGGGACAGGACACACTAAGCCAACAATTGGCAATTAGAAACGTCTCTGAGCATCTGTCTGTCTCTCTTGTGTTTCTGGTAATTACCCACTCAAAACAAGTAAAAGTAATACACTAAAAATGTACACTGACAATAAACTCCACTTGTTTAGACACAAACACAATTCACAATTTACTGTCTTCTGGTTTCCCTTCCTTTGCATGGGTGCAGAACACGCATACATGAAGTTGAGTTGGTGTGTCCAAGCCGTAAAGTTGTATGTTTTCTATCTCTCTTTTTTTCTTATCTCTCATTTGGCTTAAGTTTGTCCTAATTTTGTTGGTCAGGTGCCTTGAGTCACTGCAATCAGGCCTTCATGCAGCTTCCTGGGTGACATCACAGCAGCCATCACACTACATACTAATGATTAGATCACAAGCATTTGATAATTTAATACTTGTCACTTTCATTATGTGTTGAAGTTTTGGTCAAGTGCCACGTGACTCTGTCTTCACCATATGTGTTTGTAAGCTTGCAAATCTGCACGTGTTGGACTAAGCTATTACTCAACAAAGCTCTGGTAAACATTCGGGCGGTTTGATAGTTGCCTACATCATAACATCAAACGGTCACATAAACACGTAGGTTGACACACAATTCCCACAGGAATGTATTTTTGCCTAAATACCTTACTGCACAAAGACTCTAAGATGTGCGTGTATGTGGTCATCACTTACCAGGAACTCCAGTTATTTATTTTCTCTTCTCCTGCCAAAAGCAAAAACTACTACAGTGGCCTACATTACTCTGCATGACAACTCGCTGATGAAAACAAGCTGGCAAATTCAAAGAATCTGATTATTACATGCCCAGCAAATGTTCAAGCAAAAACATTGGAACATGAGCAGACTGAGGCCCACAGATTAATGTTCAGATAAGTAAGTAAGTACATCCACCTGTAATGTAATATTGTTTGAGTGTGACATGCGACGGGTTCATTCGTGCAGTGGTGTTTGTAACAAGGCTGATAATCAGTGGACAGGCTGCAAAAAAATGTCTAAACAAATGAAAATTATTGTTGGTTTGGAATGTGAGCTGATTCCCATCTGTGAGCCAATTTCTTCTCCTTATTTTCTTAATTACTTAAACTTGAAGGAGAAAGGCCCAAATGCAAACATTAAGTTAACGGGACGATCTGGCAATGCATTTGCCAAATTACAAATGACTAATTTTTGCAATATTTTATTAACAAAATTAAACAAAACAATACGACCTGCAGAGAAGAACCTGACAGACCCCAATTTTTTAATTTTAATTGCACTCGATTGCCTCTATTTCTTGTTTTAGTATGTCCATTTAGTGACACTGTATATTAGACATAATTTGAATGCATTCCACTATTGTGTTATATTGTGTAACGTGTACTGCGTAAAGAACTTCTATAATTCAAATTTACCTGCAGGGAAAAAATGGCAATATACTGCATTTTAAAGAAAAACTACAAAAAGAGAGCAAAATTGTCATGGTGTGTGGGTTGGCCTGGGTGTGGCTCTCCTGGCTCCCAACTCTACACGCCCATCTGCAATCAACTCACCTGTCCCAGTCTGCACACCTGGCTCATCAACGACACAACCAGCAGTATATCAACCCCGGCTCTTCACCAGATCGTTGTACCCTCCGTGTGGTAGCGGTCGCTCAGGCTACAACTTGTGTTCTGTCCTAGTCAGCTCACTTTTTAACTGGTTTCTCTCTCTCACCAGTATACCTGGACCACTACTGCTTGCCTGCATGCCAGCCAGCCCCTCTACCCCCTGCTCCCGCCTGCCAGCCCTTGCACATTTTGTGGAATAAAACCTCGTTTACCGAAAACCACGTTGGTCTGCGTCTGGTTCCACCAAGCTACACCTAACAAAAATAGGCTCCATAAGAAAGTTGCAGAGGGATACAATGGAGACAGCGCAGTGGGTACCTGGTTATCAGAGCATGTTAGTCCTGTTTTGAGGGGGCCCTGCGCTCTTAATGACAAACTGCTTTGGCCTCTATCAATCAGTCGGCATATCTCTAAGTCTCTCTGGCTTTCCCAGAAAACCACTTAAGTGAAACAGATACAAGCTTAATTGGGGTTTTACAATCACATACTCAGTCTGAAATATTGCACCAACTCACGCGCAGAGTTCTGCATTTCTTTGCCCGACAGAAAACAATAAATCACACAGCTTTTTAGTCTGAGTACTGCCAATAGAATCACTAATCCAAGATAAGATTACTTCACCTTGTTACTGAGAGGAAAAAACATTGCGTTTAGGGTGCTCTCACACATGACTCACACTCTCTTCAGTGTAACCCAGACTGTTCAGATTAATCCCAATCAAAATAACATGAGTGAAAACTCTGCTGCTCCATGTTCCAGACCAAAAAAACAACCTTGGATGTGGCCTTGCTCTGCAAACTGAACCATGGTTTGTTTAGTGTAATGTGAAAACACTCACGGGAAAGAACAGCAGGGTGTGAGTACAACTGGAAGTGAAAAGGGGAACATCAGATGCAGGGCCACAAAAGGATCGTTGGTGAGAGTTTGCTCATTTTCCTACACCTCATTTGAACCAGTCAACAATTTGAACGAACACCGATTTCAAAAGCATGCCAGTAAAAATCCGGCATTGTTTCGCCAACATAATTGCAAAAGACATAACCAGTCGGATCAAGGCAGCAAATGTGATTCACGTAGCAAAAAAAAGGAATCTTCTTTTGGACCATGGTACAGATTTAAGATGTGAAGGGCCCCTGATCACACTTGTGTGATCAAATCAACATAAAAACTCTAAACTGTGCCAGTTTTTGTGGTCTTTTGATAGACCAAATGAAACTAGAGATATAATAATATACATTTTATTTCAAAAATTCTATTTATGCTTCCATGAATGTTTGCAAAATTGGATAGAGCAGACACTGCATTTATTTAAATATCTCCATCAGTGTTTTTTATGATAGTCATTTTATGTTCGTGTGTTTGTACATATATTTTTGTGTGTATTTGGATTTTTTTTTTTTTTCACAATTCTAGATTTTCATAAAGTACCAATACTGGGCAAGCCAAGTCAATTTGATCTATATAGCACCAATTCGCAACAAAAGTCATGTATAGATACTTAAGATGTAGAGCAGGTCTAGACCAAACTCTTTTATTATCAATCAAATCAGTTATTAATTAAGAGTGACCCGGCATTTCCCCACAAGACCTCTGTTTAAGTGAAAAAAAAACAAAACATCAGATCAATACAGCTGAGATTTTACTGAAAAACATAATACCAAGCATTTATGATAAACATTTAATGCAGGGAACATCAAAAGTATTCAAAAATGGTCAAATTAGCCCAAATTACAGTGCCAAGGTGTGACATTACTAATTTGATTCTCATGATATACAGACACTTAGAGTGAAATCGAATCTCGCAACATCTTACAAATTGCTATTTATTTGAAAGAAACTAAAATCAATTAACAGTTATTTAAAAACAAGAAGAACCAAGGCTTTGCCAGACAATGAAAGAGTAGGACATTAAGTATTTCTCTTGTAAAAGCTCAGAGATGAGTCACTGTTTATACATGTGTGACTGCATGACATATGTGCTTGTCTTCGGCACAGCAAGTATAATTAACCCTGCTCCTTGTTTCTCAACATTAGTTCAACTGCTCTTGGCTGAGACGTGAGTACTCAGCCATGTATGCAGCATTTTACTAGTGTTAAAGTTAGAGTATTAGCATCTAAAATTATATTTAACGTACTATTTATGCAAAATTGTGCATTTCAGAATAATGTGGCATGTTGTTGTATGTCATACTTATCATGTTATGTTATATTATTTATCGAGTTGCATCAATTATTGGAAAAAAAGATGATTTGTTGTCAATATGTTGAAAATCACATTAATCATTTTAATGCTTATTCAATCCCTCAGAAGTCCCAGCTTCTTAAATGTGTAGACACGATGGTTTTCTTTGTCTTTTTTGATAGTGAGTCATTGGGATACCTACTGTTAAAGAGCAAGTCGAAGACATTCATCTCTTGGAAATTGCGGTAAGCACCTTTTTTTTGACATTTATACGAATACGATGTTTGACATAGTATAAATTTACCTGCATACGTACCAGTCAGAGATCATAATGCTCATAAGTTTGAGTGAATCATCAAATTTGGAGGTGCTGTTGACTAAAGAGCTATTTCTGAGCTGAAAGAGTTGGCTCCCCTGGCTGAGTTGAGCCTAATGAGCTGGGTCACTTAAAAGAGCAGGAATTGTCACCGCTTCTAAAGCCTGGGGGTGCATCATGAACCAGCACACTCATAGGCAATCTGAGAAGATCTATCATCCCAATTAGTTGCTTTACAATATCTAAGACATTGAAACATTGACACACTCACTGGTGAAAGTATTTACTTTTAAGTAATACAACAGTCGTTTGTGATAATTGTTTGTGAGAAATGCATTTACTGTTTTGCGCTTGCTAAAGCTTATTGAAGAATTGTACCAAATCTTTATTTGCATATGCATATTGAGAATTTGCAACAGACATTCTCATAATTGAATAAGATTAATATCTCTACATGTTTACTTTGTGAGCAGACCTAGTTGCTGTGGTTTCAGTAACAGCAATAAATAACCATAGTGGGATGTTTATTATTAAATGTAAGTCAGGGGTTTTCGGAGTGGAGCTTTAAAAAGGAACAATATCAAATCAAATCAAATTGGATTTACATAGCCCAAAATCACAATTTACACATTATTTCACTGGGCTTTGACAAACTGTACAGATGTGACACCCTCTGCCCTTAGACGCTCGAACTGAGTGAGGAAAAACTTTAAAAAATTAAAAAAAAAAAAAACCCTAAACAGGGAAAATAAGAAACGTCAGGAAGAACCACAGAGGAGAGATATGAAATGCTGCTTCCTTTTATCTGATAACTACCTGCAATGAAGCACCTGTGCACTGTGATAAAGAGGGAGGGAGCAGCATACATGTATACAATATCACAATAATCAAGCTAAATTCATAGAGCACGTGTGATATCAGCAGCAGGCATAAAGAAAAAAAAGTAAAATACTGTATATTTGTGATTTACAGAATATGTCTAGCCACATCCCTTGCTGACAGAAGTTGGGGAAACACACAATACACACATTGGTAGCTTTAGTTGAATATATGTTATTATATTCCATTCATTCACTCATTCATTCATTCATTTTCTACCGCTTAGGGACCAAATATCAAAAACTATTATACATATATAAAAACTATTGAATAGTTATATCTACAATTATGTTAGTGTTTTGTTTCTCAAATACATCGTGGTTGTGTATAGAGGCAAAATGCTTAAAACTGTGTCGGTGACCAAAAACTTCTGGACCTAACTGTAAATCATTGAGTTGTGGTAACTAATGTTAATATCAAAGCACAGTGTAATCAGTGAGTGCACAGCTTGACCAAACTTCACCTTCATGGAATATGTAACACCAACATGAACTTTGCTTTGAAGCACGCTCCGTAAATGCCAAACGGGTGAAAATCCTTTAAGAAAGTGATTTTACCCCACAGTGTTTTTCAACTGTTCTTCAGAATTCTCTCTTAAAGCGTATGAAATAACAGACAAAACACGGTTATTATTTCTAAACGTTCCTGCCCTAGCACTGTCCTTGCGACATGCTTCCTTTTCTCTGCCGTGCTTTCCTATATTTACCACTCACAGAATCATGGGGCCCCTCCCTAAATCCCCAGTGGAGCAGCGTAGCCCCTGGAGCCCAAGGACTAACCCCTGTTGAGTCTCTTGGCATTCGAGTGTATTCCATGCCTGCAATGGAATGCAAAAACCTTGCCAATGAGAGCTGCCAAGGAAGCAATGAACGCAGTAATTAGATCAAATCATATTATCGGGGAAGCGATGGCCTGTAATGATATAATTACCTTCCAGGTACCCCACAACGTGTCATGTGCACAATAATGGAGATATGTTGGGTACTAATCACTGAACATTCAAATTATTGTTTTCGTAGACTTGGCAACTTGTATCGAGTTAATTCAGCAACTTGCCTTCAAAGTTAGATCCCCACAGTTTTAATGTTCTATAGGGATAAACAACAGGAACCTTTGTATTTGCTGTCAGTGGTGGACCGGGGGGGTTCATACTTTGATTTTTTTAGATAATACAGCATGCTTAATGACTGCAGGCGTCCACACAATCCATTTCTTGTAAAATAAGTCTAAATGCTGTTGAACATAGTGTTAAATGTATTGTATGCATTGTATCATTGTCACTACAAAATGGTCAAACCAATTTATTAAATGAGTTGGCCTGGTATAGACTGGATTATCAGACAAAAACTGACTGGGTGGGGCAGGATTATATTTACCTTAGTGTGACACGATCCTGACGCGCGCTCATTAACAATTTATATCATAAATGGGCTCCAGTGAAGACTCGAGAGTCCACATGAGCCCAGCACAAGGATAAGAATCACATTTCCTTCTTTATACATACACACAAGTTTTAGAACTGCTTGGATGGTCATCGATCGCTTTTTAACTCAGTAAATCGCTTCACAGGGGAGGCAATCAGATAGCATGATGAGTCATGTGTGAAAGCCCTGGTAATTTTCAACGACAGAAAGTAGATTAATCCAGCACTGCATTCCTCCCCAGGACAACCTTAGACCACAGCGTAAAAGTGGGAGTCTCACCCATATCAGGTGGTTTAATCACTTTCCAGCTGGTTTAGTGGAACTGGGGGCCCGACTGGTTATTTACTTCATGCCTATTTTTGACCTGCTTTTAAATCAGTCTAACCAGTTCCAGCAAAACCAGTGTTTACAGCACCAGCAATACAAGTCAGCTGTATGTTCATGTATAGGCGTGGTTTTGCAGGCATAGTTTCTATTGTGGGAAATTGTTCATTGGCCATCAAATGTGTTCCACACTGTTGCTCTACTGCATCCAATAGAGTTGGTTCAGACATTTTGGCACCCAGAAAATATTTTACTGGGTGTAGTATAATGTAAAATATTACGTGTGACAGCTTCCTGCCTGTCCCACGCCTAAAACAAGTTGCTACATGGGCTGGGTCTGTTTAGCTTACTTAAACATGCCTGAAAGTCTGACACAAGCGACAAAACACTGTACGTGTGATGTAGAAGCACAAATTTTGAAACGAGCCGGATGAACAGTCTTAAATAATTCCCGTCAACGGGCGCTGTTGAAGACTCAGTGAGAATCCATATAGACAGAGGTAAGTACAACATACTGTAGTATTACCGTTCTTCATTCTTTGTATATTCTTTTACTGAAAATATGTGTAAATTTAATTTCATGAAACTGCTCAGTTCATCATTTAATACATATTTCATAAAAAGGAAAGAAAAAAGGCCCAGAATTATGTTTATGTTAGGTTATGAGCAGTTAAAAACTAAGGAGAGCATGAATAGTTGAAATAGTGCGGATAGAATGTGATGAGGTTGTAAGAGCAAGTGTAAGCTGGTGGACTGGGACCTGGGGGGGACTTTTAACTACATACTTAGCTTTATACAGTAATATACAGAATATATTGAAGTTTTTTTCAATCACTTTGTCAGATCTAATCTCTGTCAAAACAAATGACAGAGAGCCATTATTATATTTTTTTTACTGTCTAATATACAACCAGGGCTGATTCCAAAATCATTACTTATGAAAACAGGAAATAATTAATAAGGTATTGAAACTTGACCGTGCTTTACAGAATATATTTAACAATATTGTTAATGCTAGCAATTCTCCACTAATTATCAGTATTATCATTGTGTTTTTGCCCTTTGTCATTGTAATTTCGAGTAAAGACTTGTCTATCCTACTTATACTCCAGTTTAGTCTCACTCCATTGGCTTTCTCTCCGCTTCAGAGTGATTTTAAGATTTTATTATCTGTTTTTAAGATTTTGAATGGCTTAGCACCTCCTTATTTATGTGAACTGTAGCATGTTTATCCTCCAGTTAAAAGTCTGAGTTCATCCAGTCAAATAGCTCTGGAGGTCCAGACTCAAACATAGAGGTGACCAATCACTTTCACATTGCACTTTGAGTTTGTTTACAGGATTATCTCAGTCATGGGAGAAATGTTTACAGGGTAAATGTATTTACTAGAGCTGCAACATTACCAACATGTCAAGGTTCGCGACAGTTTTACGACAGTGATGCTTTATGGTAATATATGTGACGTTTGCGGCATATATAGTAAACCGCTCCATGTTGATGGAAGAAGCTATATGTTCAGGCTGACTAATAAAGCAGAGTTAAACGGAGAGAACCCTAAACTCGATCCTTCTACACCACATATCGTTTGTTCGTGTGCTTTTGTTTTTTGTTGATCATTGCTTGTTAAACACTTTGGTCAACAATAAATAAATCTGACCTTGACCCCTATACTCAACATATACGTGTACTCTTTTAGTCGGACTATTCTTTAAGATGCATTTGAATTCCATCTGCTTTTCAAATCGCTAGGGTCAAACATTATAGGTTGAACATGCTTCCTCCATAAGCACCCTGGCTGGAAATGTTGTAAAGCCATGAAACAACACAGCAAGCCAGCAGTCGGCTGTCGGGAATGTTTGCTTTTTGTGCTCTGTCCCACACCAGGGCCGTTGATTTCATCTCATCTGCGTTCATTCAGCCAATTCAACATGTTAAATGGGTGTCAGAACAGCGAGAGAGATAACTCTAATTTACTGTTCAGCTTAGCAACGAGTGCGGATGAATAGAAACAGAGGTGACGACTTATTGAGTCACTGCGCAGTCTGTGATTCAGTTTCTTCTTAATCTTTTGCTCTGCCTCTTGATTTCTTCTTTCAAAACCAATAGGCCAAGGGCTGACAAACACCATCATCTTCCTAATAAACCATTTCGACCAAGCAAAAGTAATGTCTATAGCTTTAGCGGAAGGATCCCGCCTGAAGTGAGGGCGCAAGATGTTCTTTCACCGAGGTGGATCTATGCCAGGGACCAGAACGTCTGTAATAAATCCAATCCCTATACACACTGGTGCTCCACAGCCCAGTGGGAGCTCCATATAGGGCTAATCATTCTGCTGAACACTGGAGTTGCTTGTATAATAGCTTGCTTCAGGGTCCTGAAGACAGTAGTAGCATTATAAAACGCAGAATGTTTTATTCTTGTAATTTATCATTCGTGCATAAGCGACCATTGGTAGTCAAGGCTGATGTCTTTGTTTACGTCAAGGAACAAGTTGCACTGCAAAAAATGCAATGAAGTAGTAGAGAATTTGGTGTTTAGACAAAACAACATAGTCTCCAGCGTTATAACCAAGGAGCATCGGCTGAGATTAAATTTTCAGGGACAGCCCACAGTTATCTGAAAGTCGCACTGAACTTCCTAGCAAAACATTCCCGGAAAATCTTCCAAAAACATTTTAATCACAAAGTATGTCACCTACCGCAAGCTTCTGGAGAGTCTTACAATGTGGACCTAAAGGTTACATTCATTCCTCTTTCACAGGGTTTTTCTTTTTACAAAAGTTGAAGAGGAGTCAAGTCACTGATTGTTTCCCGATTTGGGACATTGGAAGAAAGTATGGAATTAGAGATCTGTTCTTGATTACATTAGGACCATCATAACTTAAAAGGATAAGGAAGGCAAGAGTGCCAGCTTTGTGGCTGGTGTGACCGCAAAAACAATTAGGAATCACCCTCAAAATATGAATATTACTATTACTATATTATTTTAACTTCCTGTTCCAGCATTGCAGGGAGTTGTACTCAACTAAACCCGACCCATTGCTTTCTTTCGATCTTGACCTCTGGTGTCAAGATCAAAAGAAAATCTGAAGACACAATTCAAGTGTTGTAGACCAAAACAAGATAAACTCAGGCTACAGCTCGGTTGCTAAAACACCATGGACTATGGTAGTTTTAGTTTGGGTTGTTTTGTTTTAGTGTGCCACGTTCAACATTGTTACAATTCTTCCCTTTGTTATTTTCCTTCCCTTACTGATTGTTCTGCCCTGCCACGATTAGTCTCAGCTGTGTCTAGTCAGCCTGCCCTTCCTTGCGTATTTAAGATCAGTTCATGGTGTTCTATACAAAACAGATCACACAAAACAAGCAGCAAACTACAAAAAACAAGCAACGTGTGCAGCCTGAGTAAATCAAAGCAGACACAGTGGTCTATGACACATGCAGGAACGAATATTATTTTGGGAAAACGCCACATACAGTAGGTAATCCTTAATAAACATAGACCTTCATGACCTCTTCATCTTATCTATTCTATAAAAGGAAAAGTTGATAAAGTAACTCTTGTTATACTGAATAGCTCTGTGGCTAGTAACTGTTTCCTTAAGCCTATGGTACTTTTACATTAGTAGTGTGTTTTTTAAGTCCTGTCACCTTAGACACGTGGCTGGCACGCAGGTTGGCTTACTGTGACTGAGCAGGTGGGGGTCAGGTGTCGTTGCTGCTGACCTTATGTCAAGAGGCAGCACAGGCGATGCTGTTGTGAACCTGAGACATTCGCCTTGCTGAATGATCTCGAAAAACCAGTCTCAGTACCTGCAGGCATTTATTCCGCCTCGCCATTCTTTTTAATATGGACTAGGCCATAATGGGGGGTGTCACTGTTTTTCCCATTAGTGAGCCAGCCTTAAACGCACTAACAGCCATAGAACCGACATACAAGAGGGATAGTAAATGATCATTTTTGTCAAGCTAATTGCTATTTTGCCTGGCTTGTACATTTTAATGTTAGATCCCAGTGCTTTTATACGTCACAACTCTTTTGCTTGTGAAACACTGGCATACTATCCAAAATCATACTCTGGGAAAGCATTATGTTACAGCTACCTGGTTCCCTGTAACAAAGAGTCTTCATGTAGGTGGTGTTCTAAAGAGCTTGGACACTGCCAAATGGAAAAGTAACTGAAAGGACTTTAAAACTGTAATTCATCATTACTAAATACAAGGTGTGGTCTCAATTTAATTGACGTTAAAGGAGTCAAAGAATTTCCAATATTTCCCAGATTCCCAGATGGCTTCTGTTTGATTTGTTATTTGATGCTCTAAAAATGGGGGTGAAACTTCACGATTGAGAACTGAGCCCTTCTTGTAATTGGGCAGATAGAAACTCAATACCATGACTCCACTTCCTGGTCGCAGCACAGACTCTAGCTCGAAATAGCCATCAGCAGCACAAGGTTTATTTATTTTTGTACGATGAGAGTCGGTGGAATTGGGTTGTCCATCTTAATTAACGTCGATGGCCATGACACAATCGACAGATGGTTGGCTACAGTGATATTAGTGTTTGTTGTGGGACAATCGTATGTGTGGTTTTGTACAAAATCAAGGTCATTTGGTGTGAAAAAGAGCCCATGTTGGCGCCACCCGATTGGGAAGACATGAACTACAGAGGCAGCTGGTTCTGGATATGCGATTGACCCTCGGATTAGTTATAAAATAACACCAGTTAAGAAGTCTCGGACAATTCATTCTAGAACTATGTCCAAAAAATGTATTTGGACTTTAAGCGACTTGCCCATCTGACCTAGAAAGCCCATAGGGGAATCATCTGTACTAAGTGCCAAACGATAACAAGAGAGAGAAAAAAACACACACAACATCATTTAAAACATACTAAAACATGAATGATGGCAGGCTGCAAAAAAAGGGTCTGGGCAGAGGCTACTAACAGCTCTACCAATCAGGCAAACCGGCCTCATGGTCCAAAACAATAATGGTATTTGTGTTTTAAAACTACTACTCTACATAAGTAGTAGTTTTTAAACAACTTTCATATCTTATTTGGAACATAAATAAATAAATACATAAACCGAATATTGATTGTTGATAACTTTTCCATTACTTCTCATCTATTAATCATATATGGGTGACGTAAGCTCATAGTTCATCCACCTTTAATACACGTCTCCTATCATTTTATTACAATCATATTCAATTTCCTCACTGGGGCTAAAAAAAAAAAAAAAAAAAGAGGGGGAGGGCATTAATGTAAAATATCATTAAACTTTGTATACTCAAACTTAACATTACATTTTCATTTTTTTTTATGCATGTGTGTAAACTGAAAATGCCTCGTTTGCATGTGTTTTGCATTGTGTACACACGTTAGAAATGTGCTCAGTGCTAATACATTATCTAAATTAAAATGAATGCCATTCTCTTCAACATGCTGTGGTGTTGCGTTCCGTTGGAAGCTTTGAAGACCTTTACAGCAGCAAAGACACAGGCCGAGAGTGTTTCACAATGTCTAGCGCTGAAGCATGTACATGTAAAAGCATGTAAAAATTGTGGTCTGAGTCACACAGTGTGACGCCATTTTTACAAGTGCCACAGGTATTTTTTAAGGACAGAACAATGGCGTCTGTATTGGAAGGACCCTTATTGCTGGGATTTTATTTGGCCCCTGGGAAGCATTTTTTAAATGAGGGTATGCAAGCTGCATATGTGAGTGAAGTACACACATTGCTGAGGGTTTTTTTGTTTTTTTGCATGGTATATAATTGTAAGACTACTACTTCCTGACTTTTGACCTGAGGTTTAGAAGGAGGGCTCACTAATGAGCGAGGTAAAAGTATATACTGACATAAGTGAATAACGACTCTGTTGCATTCTTAAAGGGGCAGTTCAGGCTAAAATAAAATGCAAATTTTTCCTCTTGCCTGTAATGCTATTTATTCTATGTTTTAGATCAGGGCTGTCAAACTCATTCACAGAGGGGGGGTCCAAACTAAAAACTGGGTGTATGACAAGTGACACAAGAGGTCAACATTTATTGGAAGTATTATGACGAATAATTAATACAGAAATATGAATTTATTGATTCCAAGATATCTTAGACATTTCAGAACAAACCAAGGATATTTAAAAAAAAAAATTCTTATGCCTTCCTCTGTATGAACAGTTTTTCATACACAATGGAAAATGAAATTTCCAATGGAAAAGCTTTATTGCAGACAATCAAAAACCGGCATCTTTTGGTTTAAATATTTACATTATGGCAAAAACTGGTTTAATTGGTTAAACAGTAAAGTTGCTCCATTAGAAGTAGACAAAGTTGTGCCAAAGCTTCCTACTTACTTAATTACTGAGAAAATAGAGGAAAGCAAAATTTTCCAAATGCAAACAAGTTAACTTTATAGAAGCCATACGCTTTGTATACTGTACATTTATGATAATGGTGGTTATGTGGATGATGCATCATTGACCTCAATGATGCATCATCAGTGTATCGTTGGACAGGATGACAATGGCCTGTGTTTGCAGAAACTCAGGGACTGTGCTCGACTAGTCCCAGAACACATCTTACCACAGTAGTGACAAAAGACTGGCTAAAAAATTAATGTTGTCTATGATGTTAATTTGCTCGTCTTTATGTGATTGTGGCATTAAAAAGAGTTGTTTGATTATATATTTATTGGTCTAACTAGGTTCAGCTTGTGAGACATCACAAACTTGCTGCTCACGCTTATCTTCCAACTGTAGTTAGGGTTCATATTTTTCAGAGAAAAGGCTTTGGAGGAAGGGTAGGTGAGTCTACTAAGATGGTGAGCAAACACAGACTGCCTGCTTAATCAACTTTTTTACTAAAAGCAAC
This sequence comes from Mola mola, assembly GCA_001698575.1. NCBI lineage: Eukaryota > Metazoa > Chordata > Actinopteri > Tetraodontiformes > Molidae > Mola > Mola mola. The sequence continues at coordinate 1,204,293 of KV751369.1, read as the reverse complement.
ATAAAACCGAGTTGCAACCAGGTTTCAATTAACCTGTTAATATAATTACAAAATAATTGTTTACACGTAGAGGCTAGTGTAACTCGGTAATAGCCAGTAATAGCCAGGTCGAACTCCTATTGGATACTATTAGAAAAGGTTAAGTTAGACATACCGTGAGCCGGATGTGGCCGTAAAATGCCCAGGCCTGCTCTAGTCTGAAGCTCAGGCATGCAAGTGTATATATAAGAACAGAGATCTCCACTTTGAGTCATGATTTATAAGCCTAGTAATACTACCTACGATACCCTATACATTGGAATGCAGCTCTATGAATGAAGCACTTGGAGCTGAGCATTACCTGGAGACTGGGCTTTTTACTGGGGTCATGAATGCGCACAAACAATGACACAGTTCATTAAATGTGCTCAGAACTGCTTGAGTTGACCTAAATGGTTGGGGTGCTTGCGGGACAGGGTCCACATTAATAATAGACAGCTGAGTTCTTCATGGTCAAAAACAATGATCTACAGAGTCTTTTATTCCGAAAGGTTAGTTTGGTTATTGTTTAATGTTTCCTTATCTATCTTGTCACCCTTGTTACAGTTTCTGTGGTCACTAACAAATAAAAACAGTAATAATGCTGCTATAAGGCACATGAGCCACAGTAAAAACAATTCTTTGTCTATACTAGCTAGCTTGCCCTGTACTACTGGAAATATACAGTTCACATGGTGTGATCATTGGCATAAATAAAAATGGACCTATACTGGAGCGTCACTTTTCATTTGTCCTGGCTGTGCTTTGCACATGTTGCACATTTGTGTTTTGTCATTTACATTTATATTATCAATCTAAAAGCAAAGATGGACGGATATTGGTACCAAAATTGCGGAGGCACAAAGTAGCACATAAAGGCCAGCAACAGAAGAGTGGTAGCAGGGCAAAAAGAAAGGTAGTTATTAAATAATAGAGAACCAAAGTCTTGTTCATGAGTCAGTTAACTAGTAGTTGAACAGAATTAACTTTAAAAAGTATCTATATCCATCTATCTATCTATAATCTTTTCAGAGGTAGAAGATAAGGACATCTTCAACCCTTACCTGTAACCACATGAACTGAACCGCATAAATATGTCCGCAATAGCTGGTTGTTGGAATGACAGTGGTCAGTTGCAAGTTTCTGACATTTGCAACATGTTTTTCACCAATTTTTTAATGAATTGATTTAAAAGATTTCTTATATGTAATCAAGAGGATTATATCTCTTAAATTTGGTTCAAAAATTTGTTAAAATCTGTATTAGTGAGCACTTCACATTTGCTAAAATAATCCATCCACCTGCTAGGTGGATGCATGGATAATTTCAGCAAAAGAGAAGTGCTCATTACTATAGATTTAACAAAGTTGTAAACAAAATTTGAGACAAATTAGCCTTTTGTCTGCATATAGGACAACTTACGCCTTTTACTTCAATTCATGGGAAATGGGACAGATCACATGAGTGTTGCATTTATATTTTTTCTTTATTCATTCTAGGCCTAAGTTAACTAAGAAGAAATGCCAATTTTCTTATTTAATTGAGGGTGATAAATACTGTCAGATGTAGCAAATTAATAGTGCAGTCACCTCATAATGTTATGTTCAGTTAATGTGGACCAACAGTAGCGGAGCCGGACACAGGCGAACAGTTTAAGAGATTTAATGAACCCTGGAAGTTTGGCAGGATAAGGGGTATACAAAAAGATCCAGTTCTCCAAACACTTGGCGGAGGAGACGGGAGTCGGCTGACCACGGGGAGGCTGGCAAAAAGCGAAGGGGTGGCAGCTTACACACTGGCGACAGAAACAAAGAAACACAGCGAGGCACATACGAGCGGACCGGAATTATCTGGCGAAGTGGTGGAGTGATGACCAGGGTTTTATGGAGTGGTTGATTCCCGACAATGACAAACAGGTGTGCCTCCACTGTAGACCAGGGAAGGTGGAAAGTTGGCCAGCCACGCCTCCTGCCACACACGCTGAAAAACACCACAAGAGGGAGGGGGGAGTGGAAGGAAGACACAAGAAAACCCAAAACAAAAACTATAACAAACCCCAGACCCTGACAGTACCCCCCGCCTCAATGGACGCCTCCTGTAGAAGTCTTTCAGCAAGGAAGAGTCCAAAATGAGAGGTCTGCTCACCCAGGAGCACTCCTCTGGGCCATAACCCTCCCAGTCAACCAGATACTGGTATCCGTGGCCCCGCCGACAACATGGAAGGTGGGGTGAACGTTGAGAGAAGGTGGCAGTTTGACTCTCATGACACTGGGATTAATCACACGTTCAACCCCAGACCCTGACACATAAATCATAACACATCTCTGTCTGATAGTACACGCGCTATGCTTCCTTATCTGTTTCCACATGAAAGCTCATGAGGTCATTTGAGGAGGAGCATTGCATTGTGTTGTCATCAAAATCACACGTCGCCTGGCTTTCTTTATTTGACTCGATTTAGGAATCTAATCTTAAAACCAGGTTAACCTGCAGTAAGATGCACCATTACATCGGACTTTGGCTGATGCGTTTTTGAGATAAGAAAGAAACAGCTGCAAACTTCCTCCTTTTGTGTGTAATTCACAGTTGAAAGTTTCTAACCTCTGATTTACAGTAACTTGAAATCATTTCGAAACTTAGGGATTCATTGCTGGCACATCTACTTCTACCAAAAACTGTAGCTCGGACAAAGATGAATTACAATCATTACAAATTAGTCTAATGATCCATTGTTGCCTTTTCAACCCATCTCCATGGACATTCTCCTAGACATTCTTAAAACAGTACTGAGGAAAATTGTTTGACCATGTCAAAACAATACAACACTTACAGACTTAATTTAAAGTTTGCTCTTTGTTTTGCAGATCACTTATGTCTGTGAGTTAAGGAGACATTGAACCCCCCTCCTAACCCCGGAGGGGAGAGGAGAGTTGGGTCATGAAGGTTTGAATAGTGTCATGCCTCTTCAGCTTACTAGAGCAGCAGGTCCCGAGTTCATTCAGTCTTTCAGATGAACTAGGATCATGTCTATTTTTTTTTTTTGCCCCATAGTCAGCAAAGGACACACTGGGCCCCTTGTTCATAAGCTACATTTTCTCAAGATCCTGACATTGACTTTGTACTTTCCAGACAAACTAATCAGAAGACAATTAACTTTGTTCGAAACTGTCCCTGCCCCAGCAATACACTCGACAGCACATGAATTGGTATTAAGATAGAAGTTGAAAATAAGTCGCAACAACAAGGTGCCAACATGAAAGCGGCAGAAGGTAACTTTCGTAAAGATTTTCTCATAATCTCGGAGTGTTTGGTAGGAAGCAACTGGACTTCTTATCTTGTTTGAAGACGTCTGAGGGTCAGTGCGGGAAACCCAGGTATTTAACCCAGAGTGGGTGGAGACAATCACCAACAAAGAGGACGTGGTTGAAAGCACTAGCCTGTGGGGGGGGAGGCGGTCCTCTGGCTAGGCATCATGTGAGTCGTTAAGGTCACATGAGCCCGGGTGTGAATCGCTCGAGAGTGTTTGCCCCTCACCCTGGTTTCATGTGACACCTTGGGCTCACATGGCCCCAGGTGTGTATGTTGGTTAAACCGCCTGGGAAGGGCTCCCAAAACAGCATTGTAGGTTGCAGACAAATGGTGTCTTAGTCCACCACCCCTGTTTAGAGAGGGTTTCTCCAAGTGGACATAGATGGCCTCTTTTACTCCTCTTTCAAACCATCTGCCCTCTCTGTCCAGAACGTGGACATTGGAGTCCTCAAAGGAGTGACCTTTCTCCTTAAGATGCAGATGTACAGCTGAGTCCTGTCCCGATGAGGTGGCTCTCCTGTGTTGTGCCATGCATCTGTGGAGGGGCTGTTTGGTTTCACCTATATAAAGGTCAGAGCACTCCTCTGTGCATTGAACGGCATATACAACATTACTGAGCTTATGCCTAGGTGTTTTATCCTTGGGGTGGACCAGTCGCTGTCTTAAGGTCTGGCCCGGTTTGAAGTTAACTCGAATTTTGTGTTTTTGCAAGATTCTTCTTAACGACTCACATGATGCGTAGCCAGAGGACCCCCCCCCCACAGGCTAGTGCTTTCAACCACGTCCTCTTTGTTGATGATTGTCTCCACCCACTCCGGGTTAAATACCTGGGTTTCCCGCACTGACCCTCAGAGCTGAAGAAGCCTTTTGGATGAGAGGCGAAACGTCTTCAAACAAGATAAGAAGTCCACTTGCTTCCTACTAAACACTCAGAGATCAAGATGACCTGGATGACTGAGAACCTTCACGGACATATTTTTCTCATAATTGCTAAAATAATTACTATTTCCTGATACACGATGAAGATAGTCTGTAAAAAAAAAAAATGTATGGCTCTTCTAGTGCCATCTTTTTTCAAATTACTCAAGTATGGAGTCGGTCACTAGAACCATTTAGCTCAACAAGGCTGTATTGGCACATGGCAAGTCAAAATATCGAGACTAAACTATGCTCATAAGTGTCTGATAACATAGAGTAAATAGCTGCAGTAAAGTATAAAACAAATGCAGCCTGCGTATTTCCTACTTTTCAGTAGGCTTCTTCTGGCAATTGACCGTGCACCCCAGACGAGACCTGGTCATGGGGCACTGTTTTCCAAACTGTAAAAAAGACAAATTTGCATAGATTTATTGCGTTTTTTGACTTGCACAATGCAATGGCCCTAGCAACTGAGCAGCATACAGGTGTAATTTTATTTTCCATTACTTTTTTATGTATTTTTTTTTTAATTTTAGAGCTTAAACGACTCGAAAATAAGGCTTAGATTTTTTATTATTTTTTTAAATCCTCCTTTAAGGTAACCATGGATGTGTTGTATGGTTTTGATATGGAAAAACCATAGCCCTCAATAATGTGAAGTGCTATAACTCCCTAGTGAGGACTGACTGCGACCACCTCCACTTATGAGATCAAAAGTATGTGCAAATACATACTGGTGGTGTAGTATGAGTTGCGGTTTATTTCTCCAATCTAAAGGAGCCCTTAAAGAGGCAGGACACTGTTGTGCCACGTGACATGCATATAGGAAGTGAACTGCCAATGAACCTTCTCCGTAACGCTGCGTCTTTTCAACCCCCCGCTTGCGCTCGGAACGTACCATTTCAGCAGACAGAGCCGGGGGTGGTAGCGTTGTACAGACCTACAGGAGGCACAGAGGTAGGTGGGCAGGCGAAGCAAATCGAATTGTCGCCAGTTTATCCCTTTCAATGACATACCCGGCGAGCCCCGGCGTGGAATTTAACTGTTTTGTTTCAGGCGGTTAATTGGGGAGCATCAATATCTAACCACTTCTGCTGTGTTAAACCCCGCGTAGGCAACGTTACGTTTTCATGAAACTGTTGTATGTATAACCCGTAATTACGGAATAGCGGGTTACCCATGTGCAGCTACTTAGTTATCACACGTTCTCATTTTTTTTTATTCTTCACTGACACGTTAGTGGTAGTGAAGCGCAGTTGATAAAAAATGGTTTGTGTGGTTGGTCACATGGGGACGGTGTGGGGGGGAAAAGTAAAGAGTGACAGTCACGTCATATAAACAGCATCAAAGCCAAGTTCAAACGTTCAGGTGCAGCTTCCAGTACATCTTAAGCACGTGGGGAAAAAAACGCCAAACCATTTTAAATTGAAATGTATAAAGTGAGTTAGTAAGAAGTAAAAGAATGGAAGTGACAACAGGCAGTTAAAAGGTCCAAATACACCATAAAATTACATATTTAGTGCTACTATAAATTGCACCATTCAAAGTGTTATAATCTAACTAAAAATGACTATGTCATATCTTTTTAATGTAAAAAAAAAAAAATGGATGTTCAGTATATATTCACCTGGTTTCGGTCAGGCTGTATGTAAACTTATAAGTACTTGTACATTAAATAGTGGAAGTCTAAAGCAAAAATGTTTTAATTAGAAGATCAAAAATAAAATGTCTGTGAAAATGAAAGAACTAGTCCCCAGCTAGATTCAAAAGCAAAGGAGGATACGTTCAGGCCTTGAGTGTGCTGTTAAGTTAAGATAAAAGGACACACCCACAGAGGTCTGTCCTTGAAACACACACAAATACCTGAGGTGACCAAAGCAACTGTCTAAAACGCCACAATTCTTGATCGATTTGGGTCGTGACAATGTGAGTAAACCGTCTTTTATGCTCTTTAGTCTTTTTATAAAAAAGCCTCCTATGTGTCAACATTTGCAAGTGTTATTACTTGTGTTTTCAGTGTGTTTGTCCTACTTCCTTTTTGATACACTCTATGTATTCCTGACTTCACACAATTTGTAGGATTATTTCGTCTCCTCAGGAGTGTGTGTGTGTGTGTGTTTCTGCTAAAGTGATGGCCAACAAAATGCCACCACAGCAAGGCGACCCAAAACTGTTCCACCAGGGAAACCTCCTCACCGGGTTAAAGGCCAGTAAAGATGATGACCTAAATGCCAGGGGACAGTGGGCCAGCAAGGCTGAATTCCTGCTAGCCGTGGCAGGACAGATCATCGGCCTTGGCAATGTCTGGAGGTTCCCATACCTCTGCTACAAGAACGGTGGAGGTAAAGAACGTCGGGTTGCAGAGGAGGGAGTTAGTTTCAGCTAAAAAGTGTGATATGGTTTCATTCTATAAATTCTGTCTGAACGTAGTCTCTCCTCGTTTTCATTCCTTCTTTTTATCATTCTCTAACACTAACATTTCTACGATAAGATAGAAGCATAAAGACATTTGTCCGTTATTTTTTTCCTTGTCAGATTAAATTTTAATTTTAATTAATGTTGGATTTCATAACCACATAAAGATTAATTTGGGATGATTACCTGCTTCCAGAGTTTGGATTACTATTATAACTGGGTAAGAGTCATTAGTGATGGTGCTTACAACAAAAGCCCCTCATGTGTGCATCCAGGTGTGTTCTTCGTACCTTACCTGTTGTTCCTGGTGCTTTGCGGATTGCCCTTGTTCCTCCTGGAGACATCACTGGGACAGTACACAAGCCTGGGAGGCGTGAGCGCCTGGAGGACTATCTGCCCATTATTTGGAGGTACCCTTTTTAAACTGTGTCATCGGTAGGTTATTTTAGGCTACCGTGTGTTCTCTTGATGTCTTAAGGTGTTGTCAGGCTGGAAATTATTATGCTCTGGAATGATCAATCAGTTATTTTTCTATAGATTGGCAAAAAAAAGTGGCGAAAAAATGCTAAATAACTAGCTGGATAAAGTTATTAGCTAGATAAACAACATTTTATGCTAAAGAAGAAAAAGTAACATTATGAATAATACATTGGTATCAAATGTTTATATATTTTCTGTCACTTTTCCCATCATTTTATCTTTCTGTTGGCTTTTCTTTGAACAATCATTGTTTCTACAGTCTTTTCTCATAATAAATTACGTTTATTTCAGCAACACATAAACAATGGACTATGATGTGCATATCAAATACGGAAGAGTTTCTTGGTTGCTGTTATGCCCTGCGAGAGAATGAAGCATTTACTGAGCATGCAACTTAGACACAGGGGTGGAGCTGCAGCGTATGGTGTGACAGGAGCTCATTTGTGTTAAGACAAGACATGTAAGACATATTTTATGACCTAGTTGTCGGGGTATTCTGTGATAGCAGTAGGTGGTGTCTTACAGTGGTGCATCCAGATTAACTATGTTGTTGCACAATGACTCTCTACTGTGGGCTTAGCACAATTAACTCAGTTTGGTCAGAGTTTAACAATGAAAAGTTATGAGACATCCATATTTTTATGTACTTAAGATGCATGGAGTTTAGTTAACTGATGGGTTTCATCTGTTTCATCTGTGCTGTCATGCTTTCTAAAACCTGGCTGGAAATCCTCAAATAGACTATTATCCTGAAGAAATGTATACTGGTGTTTAGCTAGTCTCTTGAGCTATAATGACTTGCAACTGCACTTGTGTTATAATACTATGGCAACAGAGAACTTAACCAAACAATACATTTTTTTTTATTAAATCTTCCCAATTAAGGGGTCACACATGGCCAGATTTGCCTGCTAGGGGCCTTGGGACAAAAACACAGTGTTGGGTCCCTATTTACCTTAATCTTAGTCACATGTCTTCATTTTGAAATAATGACACTCACAAGCATGATCAAGCTGTTCTAGAGTTTTCAAATATATAACATGAGGTATGTCTCAGTTCCCATTATCTGATATTTCCTTGATCTTAGCTTGCACTACAAGTTGTTCTTACTCGCCCTCTTGCACACCAATTAATAGCTCTTATTACTCTATCTGAGGAAGTGTTCGATGAGCCATCAGTAAGGAAACACTGGAGGAAATTTCACGAAAGTCTCTTACCAACTGACACTCTCTCCCTGAGTGAATATCAGCTATTGATCGGATGCTGCTGCTGAACAAAATGAGCACAGCATCAGTGGACTTTAATAATTGAGTACAGGCAGATTAAAGTCCCCCTGAAACGGACATTGGAGAGTATCTAACTGCCGCGTCAGGGTGTATTTCCACCTGAAATGGGAAAAAAACAAGATAGAAGGTGAGACATAATGTTTCGGATGAATCTTGATAGCTTGGTTACTACAGCAACGGTTGTAGCTCCTCTAAGCTCTGCTGAACTCCGCTCAATGTTGAAGACTGATTAACAGCTGGATGCCATGATTAAATTGGTTGAAACTGGCTAGTGCATGGTGATGTAATTTCACATGTGGTTTTACCGGAAGAAAACGATATCGAATTTTAATATAAAAATCCAAAGAAATGTGTTTTCGTCTATTTTTTGGGGGGGAGGTCATATATTGATCAATTGTATGATCAAGGATGTGATCCAAATGGCTTAATTTTTTTTTTTCATTTCAGGTGGACTTGGTGGATTAAATGTATCACCACAGAGTTACTTTATTTAGTTTTCTGACTAACTACATACTAAAAAAGCCTTCAGCAACTGTGGGTCCAAACAATAGAAAGGCTGCAAAAAACTGTCTTTATTTAATACCTCATCCAAGGAGGATATGTTTTCACCCCTGTCCATTGTTTTGTTTGCTGTCTGGTTGCTGGTAATAAAATGCTCACATAATTTCACACAGAGAAATTGCTCTGTAGCAAGTCCCCACCGACGTGCACATTTATGATGCTATCATCAGATAAAGCGGTTAATTTTATGAGACGATAGCACAAACAGCTATTTGTTTAAAGCCTACACTTTCCAGCCCATTGCAGGCATCATATGACTGTAATTCGTTCTTAATAAAGATATTTAAATATGGGCTGCAAGTGGAATGTCCCAGTAAAAGGATGTCTTCATCTGAAACTCAAGTGACTTGGATATGATAATAGGCTCTCTGTGCATTAATGCTTTAAAGGTCGTGTTTGTGTAGTTCTGTAATCCTGCTTTGCAAAAGCCAACGATGGAATCTGCTTGTGTAAACCATCGCACCCCATGTGTATGTGCAGGTCTCGGCTATGCCAGCCAGGTGATGATCCTACACGGTTGTGTTTACTACATCATTATCCTGGCCTGGGCTCTCTTCTACTTGTTCTACAGCTTCCAGGCGGAGCTTCCATGGTCGCACTGTAACAACACATGGAACACAGGTGAGTACAGGTAGATATCGTTATTGCAGTTTTAAAAATAACAATTTCAGCTTCAGGGGCAATTTTGGGCTATTTTGTAAATTTCCTCCTGCAGCGGCGTGTGTCATTTTTGAGCACCGAAACCAGACGGCCAACGCTAGCAGCCTGCCTGAGAATGCCACTTCCCCTGTCGTGGAGTTTTGGGAGTGAGTGGAGTTTTTTGGATACTCATTAGTGTTTTTATTCGGGGGATGCGGGTTGATGCATAAACAGCATTGTGTGTGCCTGTGTCTGTGTTCCAGGCGGGAGGTGCTCCATCTATCCAGCGATTTAGACAAGCTGGGTCCAATCAACTGGAGGTTGACTCTGTGTCTGGCTGTCATCTGGCTGATGTGTTACTTCTGTGTCTGGAAGGGAGTGAAGTCCACAGGAAAGGTGAGGAGAAAAGCATCACACAGCAGGATGGCAACTATACAGCCTTTATGTTATTGTAACTTCTTTCTTAAAGGAGAAGCCTTGTATATTTCAACTCGAACCCCATTTTCTAAAGGTTTATGCTCTTAGATTTTCACAAAATACATTACAGTGTTTTTTTGAAAACTACACTAATATTGAGTTTGGTAGGTCGAGCCATTTAGATTGATAAGTCTGTGCAATGCAATGGCATAAGGCATGTCAAAAATCAGATACAATCACTTTTTAGTTTCCTGGGGATGAAAAAGCAGAAACAGTTGCTGACATCTCAGTGTCTTGTTCAGGGCCTTTTAGCAGTGCAGGTACTGATTTATTTGTAGCTACAAGACAGAACAGTTCCTGGGGAAAAACTCTCTAAAGAAGAGCAAGAAGGCCAATAAGAAAACAAAGCATATGAGGGCTATTAGGTAATACCGGAGCAGGATACATGGACCAGGAACTGTTGTTCCTTTGGTCCGAATGTAATTTAAAGTTCCAGAGTTAATTTAAAGGTTCCAGGCTTCCTGTTGTGGAAAATGTTTTTCTTTTTGACTTGACCAGTTCAGTGCCCATGCAATATGTGCCTGTTTGAAACAAGCCAGCTGCTTAGAGTCATGCATTGCTACTTGCTGCTTTCTCAAAGTTCTAGAAGGAGGAGGAGGGGAATAGGACCTACAGTGTACTGGAGCGAGCCATCCGGGGGTATCAAGATGCTTTGGCTTCCCTTTTAGGGCGCTCCTCAGCTCATCCATATTCATACACAGTCTATCATTTAGATGCAGCAGTTCCAAATGCACAGTTTAGATGTACACATCCGCCACATCTCATATGTCGTATGAGTATACGCAGCTACCCAACCAACTACCATTTAAGCTCATACATACAGGACAAGATCATTGCAGTACATTGCAGTAAACAATGACGCAAGTGTCTCTTTAAACAACAAACCCCTCTATGGTGACAAGTTAGAAATGCCTTGGTGTAATTTTAATAAGCAGTGGGCACTGCAGTCATTTGTTTTAAGCCTTTGTTTGTTTTGTAACTGCCGTCATCCATCAACACATTTTATTACAGTACAACAGTATTCAATGTCTGTTTGAGGACTTTGTAGAGTCGTCCCTTTGTGCCATCGTGACCGCATCCCTGTACGTTGTGTACATTCTAGGTTGTGTACCTGACGGCCACTTTCCCATATGTCATGCTTTTTGTGCTGCTGGTGCGCGGCGTCACCCTGCCAGGAGCGAGCCAGGGCATCATCTACTACCTCAAACCTAACCACACCCGCTTGGCAGACCCAGAGGTACAAAAACAAACAAACACAGACACAATTTGAATGTATTTGTATGATGAAAGATTAAAAAAATCTCTCTGTTGGAGACATCTTTCCAGACATTCTTTCAGGTAGTATTGCAGCTCATTAAGACAGGGGGCCTGGCCTTTCCCCTGAGGAGGGGTATTGTCACATCTGCAGTCCAGCAGGAAGGACTGACAGTGTTTTGAAGATGACATAATTTTTGCCTCTCCACATTACCAGATTTATGTTAATTAATGGGAGCTAATGAGGTACATATTGTTTTTTCATTTTAGATAAGGAAAGTATTCATTCCGTTCCATTAAAAGTCGTAATATTTAAATTAGAAACAGACATTTTGAGTTGAAGGCAATGTTTAAAGCAATTATATTGCAACACAAAGCCATATTAGTAGGTCAACTCAGGTTAGAAACTGAGATTTTCTCTGTAGAGAGTTTGAAGTATTGACAATCGCCTTCTACATGTTAAAACACCTCAGTGTTAAAGAAGAACTCTTGTATTTTTTCATTCCAAGCCCTATTTCCTGGTCTTTTCAGGTCTAAAATTTCATAAAATGTATCCTTTTTGTAAAGTTAATCCAGTATGTAGTTCGGTTGCTGGGAACATTTAGCGTGACAAGGTTGTACAATGCATGTTTACGAAAGACAAATTTGTGTACATTTTTTTCCAAAATAATGTCACAGTATAAGACGTTGCTAACATTATCTTTACTTTTGGTCGTAAACTTTACTGATACTTCATTCAATGTCCAAAACTATAAAACTCCTCTACTTGGCTTTGTGGTTTGGGAGATTTTCTGGAAATAGGGTGGAAGGAATTTCAGAAGGGTCATAGAGATTGTGAGTAACAGGGAAGTGTATCAAATTGCTGTAACAATGCTTAAACGCTTTTTTTTTTGACCATGTCTGTGTGTATTGGTTTGATGGTTTGTACCTGGTAGTCAGAGAGATTAAATGTCGCCTACAGCACCTTTGTTAATGATTCGTTTTCATTCTCTCCCCATTTCTGCCCCTCTCTTTCTGTAGGTATGGATGGATGCAGGTACCCAGATCTTTTTCTCATATGGAATCTGTCTGGGGAGTCTCACAGCCCTTGGCAGTTATAACAAATACAACAATGATTGCTATAAGTGAGACACTTGGTCACACACTAAAAACACAACTTAGCCGTATTGGTCACATTAACTTCAGAAAAAAACTGTATTCACAGAAATGTAATGATGTAAGCCCCTTCCAGTCAGGTGTTTTCCACATGAACGGCTCGAATGGACAGAGAAAACACACCGATACAGCCACACCTCAAAAAAAAGCAGTTGCTGCCATGTTTCCCACGCTCTAGGATTCCTCTCACGCGCATACGTGCATATACAGACAACACAACTGACAAACCAGAGTTACACAATACAAACCCCAAGACCTTTGTGTTGATACATTTTGGCTTTGACGTTACGTTGTTAGAATTCCTCATTCTGCATGTAATCCTTCAGGATGGGTCTTGGCCTGATGCTAAATTAATAACACTTTGTATGTTACCTTTCAGGGACTCCTTCCTCCTGTGCCTCCTGAACAGCAGCACCAGTTTCCTGGCAGGTTTTGCCATCTTCTCTGTGCTGGGCTTCATGGCTGATGAGCAGGGTGTGGACATAAGCACTGTGGCCGAGTCAGGTGAACCACAATTTTTATTCAGCATTAGTGAGATTGGCTCTCGGGAAAGCAGAAAAGCTAATGTACTTTTAGCTCAGTGTTCAACCCACTGCAGTGTTTCATACTGATCTGTCAGTTTCATCTTAATGTAGTAGGTGCAAGGTTAATAAATATTAGGTTTAGATGAGAGAAATATTAACCTGTATTAACCATGTGTTTTCATTAACCAAACTTAACTAGGTATGTGTGGTGCCTAAATGTAAACAAGTTTTGTTTCCTAAACCTAACTAACTTGAATTTAACCAAATCTTTGTTTTGCCTAAATCTAACCAAGGGGCGACCAAAACAATAAGATTACTAAATAACAAAGTGGTGCGCAGGGAGGCATTCTACAGGACATAATATTCAGTCTGTCAAATAAAGGAAAAGAGATAAATACAGAGTTTGCTGTCAGAAAGAAAGATCTACAGTATATTCTTCTCTGCTTGAGTGTATTTAATGCTCATGGTTGTAGGCATACTATCGCTGAAACGACGAATGTTAGTTTGCTAAACTGAAATAAAGGCCCAATCATAATAAGATTGATCTAAATCAATGTGCTTTTGTTTTTGTTTAGTCTCTGTCAACTATGTCAATTCATGCCACAGGCTGCAGTGACACTGCATTGAGAGAAAAGATAGAATCCACAATGGTAGAAGCTTTCAGGCAAATGAAGCATCTTTAAGAATACATTTGAAGATGTTCAGCATTTTTTTTCTTATTATCAAACCATTAAAGCCTCTCACTCCATTATGTCCAACAAACTTAATTTTTCTGTACTAATCCACGGCTGAAAAATAGTCACACATGCGCTATCTACTCTTGTTTTAGTGATGTTGAAATGTAATTAAATATCCAATATTTGACCTGTTTTAAAGATTTGAATTTAGAACTACATTAAAAGTGAATGAGCGTTGATCAAAGGGCCGCAGGAGTCTTATCCTATAAAAAGTTAAGATTTATAATGATATTTATCCTTATTTTACCACATTACAATGCAGAAATTATTATCATTTATGACGTAATATAATAATTTACTTTCTTATAAAATGTGACACAGGATCAAAACTCATAATTTGCTACATTTAAATTTTGAATAACTTGTACTTTTTGTGTTTATCCTGGGGGCGGGGTCACACAGGGCCAGGCCTTGCCTTCATTGCCTTCCCAAGAGCTGTAGCCATGATGCCTATCCCTCAGCTGTGGGCCGTCTGCTTCTTCATCATGATCATCATGCTGGGATTGGACACACAGGTACACACAAACACTACTTGTGACAGCAGCACTGCAGCATCATATAAAACTGATACTGTCATCATGTCACCCAGTTCGTTTGCCTGGAGGCCTTGATGACGTCGGCGACTGATCTGTACCCCCACCTGATCAGACGAGGCCACCGCAGAGAGCTGCTGCTGCTCTTTGTCTGCGTTGTCTGCTTCCTGATGGGACTGATCATGGTCACGCCCGTAAGTAGATATACGCGCAAGAAATGTATATGATCATCTGTCTGTTTGTTCCCTCTTTTTGACATGGAAAAATGTATACTTTACTTACTGTCTTTTTGTATGTGCTTGTGACCACCCAATGCCGATGCAGGGTGGTCTGTATGTGTTTCAGATTTATGACCATTTCTCCTGCAGTGGAGCCAGCCTGCTGCTTCTCTCCATCTTTCAGTCCGTGGCCATCGGCTGGTTCTACGGTACACGTCCCTATTCACATCTCTATTCTCTTTCAATTTCATTCATTTTTCTCCTGTCCTCGTCTCTCTTATTATTTCATGTTTTATCATCCGATCAGATCTGGTTTTCTACCAAAACATCCATCTTTAGAAATTGTCCCAGAACCAGAATCACAACCTTTTGAGTTATGTTGGTAACAGACATACTTGTGCATCTCAGAAAATTTGAATATTGTGATTTTTCATCATTGATTTAATAGAGTGAACATTTAACATATTCAAGACTAAAATGTTTCAAGCATTCTACTTTAATTTTGACAATTATGTTGTAAAGTTCCAAAAATTACACAGAAAATCTTAAGATATTACAATATTTGATTACAACTGTATAAGGTATAATTATTACATTTAAAATTTAATAAAAACTCTCCTTACGTGTAATAAATATAGGATGTATGAAAGTTCACTTTTAGAATTTGAATTTTTTAAAAACTTTTTCCAATACTTTTTTTGAGATGCACTACTACATACTGCTACTACATACATATTTATTAATAGTTGTATGTGTGTGTGTGTGTGTGTGTGTGTGTGTGTGTGTGTGTGTGTGTGCGCG
>KV751369.1:1170983-1188890 GCA_001698575.1 Mola mola | reverse complement strand
TGTGAAATATGTATATGTGTGTGTGTGTGTGTGTGTGTGCGCGTGTGTGTGTGTGTTTATTTATTTTAATTTATGAAAACACTTCAACACTTTCCAGATATATTATGGTTCATACCCAGGTAGTCATTGGAGAGCCATTTCTATTTCAGACTTTAAATGAATAATGACGGAAAGAGGAAGAAAAGAAATCTCAAATTGACTCCGCATGTAGAAAATAGTTTAAAAAAGAATGAAAGTTGCTCCTAAAATCTGATAAACACACGGTCAAATGGTCCACTTCCACCCCTCCTTCTTCATCCCAGTTGGAGTCAGCAGACAGTATATATTAACGTGGCTGCAGCTACCCACTGTTGTAAAGAGGCTGGCTCATAGCCAGGCCTCTGTCTGTCTTTAACGGCCGATACCTAAATCAGGCCCTAAATCAGCCCCAAAGATCTGCCGCCTTTCAGTCTCAGTCTGGCGGCCCCAGGGAGCCGCTACCCCAGCCAGAACTGCTTCGGCTCTGGAGCTTTTACAAAAACATTGTTTAAGATTTCAGGACATCACACTTAGCACTAAAACATTCAGATCTTGTTAAGAGTGAAGAGAAAGCATATTGTCATCATGTTTGTGTGGGTGTGTGTCGGGGGCGGGGGGGGGAGTGGACAAATACCACAGATGCCTATTTTTATGATCCTCCCAGCAGTAGGCGATTGGAGCAGCAGAGTTGAGGACTGGGTGACACGGGGGTCAGGACTCCGGTGTAAACCCCCATCTCCACGTGTGCCTTATGACTGTGGAATTTAAACGTTTTTTAAGGACTCCAACTGACACTCTTGCATTGCTGGTGACATGTCATGTCATGAAGGAGTTTTCACTCCACAGTTTCTACTGTATAAGAGAAAGGACTTTGAATAATCTGTTCAAAATAATACACACAGGAAGGGAAATAATCTCTCAATTGTGTTCTGCATACCATATATATATTAAAAGTGCATAGCTCTAATTTTTTGCAATACTAGGTCCATGTGCCATAAGACAGTCTGTGTTTATGTTAATGTACTGTGAAGCATATTATAGTAGATAAAAGATACTCATGTCTGAATGATCAAACAGCCACAACCCTGACAGCTTAAAGGAGAACCTAACCCTTATTTCCTGATCTTTGAAATATTCACAGAACACTGTAATCCTTTTTTTGTATGGAGTTAAGGTGTCAGTACCGTTTATGTTGAAAAGGCCCTATAATGCAAAAACACAAGGCAAATTGAAAATTAAGAAGTAAATTGCTTTATTTAAATGTAATTGCAAGTGTCTGATAACATGGAGTACATACCTAAATTGAAACGCCCTTTGTTTTTGACTCCTTTGTCTACTTCCTGTTGCTGACGCTGTGTACCGCATACATGGCTGCTGAAAGGGGTACTGTTTTCCATAATTAATCTGTTGTTTGAAATAAATCCAACCAATTTGTATTTTAATAAAAATTCAAAAGCCCCAGAAATCAGCATTCAGCATACTTTATATAGATTGACATTTTAAACTATGTGTACTTTGTGTATATCCTTTCTTTCTCCTGCTGCTGTGCTTACATCTTGTTGTTACTACTGTCACCACTTGTACTAGAAGTGAACGGTGGTATACTAGACATAATAAGGAAATGAGATTTCATTCTAACTACTCTCCAGTATTGTGGTGGATACAGTCATAAACCAAAGCATGATTTCAAATCAAACCAAAATTACTCACGGTGCCGTTGTTATCGCCCACAGGAGCTGACCGCTTCAGTGACAACATCAGGGATATGACCGGCAAGACCCCCCTGTTGCTCTTCAAGCTGTGCTGGAAATACTTGACCCCAGCTGTATGCACTGTGAGTGACCCCTCCCTGGCTGTCCCGTGGCCACACTTATTTACTGTCTGCTTTCTGTGGAATAATACTTGCACCAAAGCATGTTTGGGATGTTAAGTGAATTCCTCCTTGGGCTGCTCACTCAGGCTGCCTCTTGTCACATGTGTGGCCTTTCTATGAGGTGAAAACACCAGAAAGATTCAAAACTTTACTAATCCAACAAAAATCTCTAAACATTTTTTTTGTGTATTATCAGGTCCGTCATGAAAGATACAATATTTACTGTACTCTTGCAAACATGTAAATAGGGATGCCTATACAAGACTGGCATGTTTTTCATCAGCACCAGCCCGAAAGGAGTATTTCTGCCAGTATGCAAGCTCATAAGATGATGCTTGCACATGCAACATTAATTATGAATTGTTGAGTGATTAGTTTTGCGTTGCCATGCAGACATAATAATACATTCATTCCACTACAGTAGAGGTTTGACGAAATCATGTGTTTGTATTGACAGCAAAAAATGTGTTGGAATGTCTGACAAAAACCACTTATCTCTACTTTTGACAATTTTGACCTGTTTATTATTTAAAATAAATTTTAAAATAATAAAAAGGTCACTAATTATTGTGTAAAGAGGTTTTCATTTTGGTTAACAAATGTGTTCAATTACGCTGTTCAGGGTTTGCTTTGTTAGTTTATGAGAAAAATATTTTTTAATGTAGATTTGGTGATTTGATTTGGTGTTTTTTATTGGATACTACAATATTCTTAATGTGAATATTTAGTCAAGACCATTTTTATTGTCTGAAGATGCACTTCAAACTGGATATTTCAGTTAGTCATCTAATCTATGCATAATGTTTGTAATTAAATGTGCAATTCATGCCTTTCTGTCATTTGTGCAATAATATTTTCATTCTTGGGACTACTAGTGTCACTTACCTTAAAGGATTATTTCAACATTTTGTTAAATGCAACCATTTCTTGCTGAGAGCTGCAAAAGAATATTTGTATCATTCTTAGCAATGTTTTGGGGCTAACCTCCAAAACAAACATAAAAACAAATGTGCCAGAATATTTCTTGGTCATATCCAGTTGCAAGGCAACCAAGTTTTTACACTTTTTGGGGGGGGGTTTTTCCACGTTTTTTTGGACAGATTAAGCAAAAAATATGTTAGTGAATGAGCTAGCTTTCTTTCTTTTTCCAGTCTTTGTGCTATGTTAAGCTAAGTTAGCCAGTTGGCTGCTGGCTCCAGATGTACCATACTAAGTTGTAACCATGTTCTTAGCTAACTCTTCACCTCAGCGTGTCAAGGTATCGTTATCTCTTTTTACAGGCTACTTTCCTGTTTTCTGTGGTGAACTGGTCTCCACTAAGCCTGATGAAAGGCTTGATCGCTCCAACCTGGGCCACCACCCTTGGCTGGCTCCTCACACTCTCCTCCGTCTCTCTACTCCCCATCTGGACCGTCTATGCCCTCCTCACCACCCCAGGAACCCTGTCACAGGTTTTCAGCAGAACCATATCATTTAGTTAGTTCCTCAGCCAGAAGATGTCAACAATAACTCATTCAAATGACCTTTTGTCCCCCGCAGCGCTTCGTACGTCTGTGCAACCCGGCCAAAAAGGCATCAGGAGCCCACTCACCGACAGCCTACAGCCCTGTATTGCCCCTGACTGAGAAGCAAAAGTTAGCCGGTCACAGACATCATCCAGAATCAAGTGACCGCATAATGGTCAGTGAAGACCACTGACTGCTGGTCAGCCAATCAGGTGTGGTGAAAGTGGGGGATAGCATTGTTAGGGGTAAACTCTGGTGGGCTCCAATTTAGGGGCTGAATGAAATGAACTGCAGATGCCTGTTTCAGTTTCAAAGATCTTTTAATTGTCCACTTTTTTTAAGAAACAGTTCACCAAACAAATTAACATTCAGTCAGGGTCCGCTCAACCCCCACCCCCTGCTCAATAATATCCCTTTTACACTTTCCAAACATCCCACTATGCACCACTAACATCTGGCTTTTCAGTGAAATGTTAATGTAAATAAGCAGGATATAGTCCCAGTTGAGTTACCCTTGCAGTAGAAAATGGGTATTTATTGGCTCGGTTCTTATGTAACGTCCCAGGTGTAAACACACATTTCTGACCCATTATCGGCATGACGCTACGACGCACATTCAGGATCAAGACAGTGGCGCGTGAATAGCGGAGAACTTGGTGTGTGTTGGTCTACTCTCCCTCGTGCTTCCTAGCATAAAAATACAAAAAGCCTGGTCACCCAGGAGTGTGAATGTGCTCACTTGCATATAATAAGCAGGTCTAGCCATTTTCAAAAAAACAAAAACGGTGTGTACGCTCTAATTTTGGTGTAAAAGGGGTATATGTTTATTTGTCCATTTATGGTCATTATCTGGAACAAGACTGGAAATGCAGGGGACTTGTATTAGAGAAGTAAACAATAACAGAAGAATCCAAGAGCACTCAGATAGCTCATAGCACTTAAGACCCAAATATCACTCCTTTGTCTGGGACAGCTGCCTAAAACGTCCTGAAGACCCAACATTCACTTACAGGGGAAAAACAATAGAAACATTAAAAAGGTACACACTCACAAGTACTGTACCACTTTTAAATGAATATTATATTCAAAAGAAATAAGCTGCTATTAAATGTAGCTTTTTTCATAAAGAGAAATTATCTAAAAAGATATATCAGTAGAAATTTGGAAGAGGAATCACCTGTTGTAACCTTTGACCCGTCAAGGTCAAACTTATTATGTGATGACATTTTAACACTATGCGTATGTGGTTTAAATTAGAAAGCACAATGGCTGAGTTTTGGCTGAGATATGATTGAAATTTTTGCAAAAATGTTAACAAATAGGAGTTTTGAAAGCCACTGCCCGGTACTCAGAGAAAAGAGATTAGGGCAATTCATCCAAAGTTGTGGACGCTACACTGCCAACGCATAAAAAATCATCTCTTTCATTGTAATTCAAGGTCCCAGATCGATTTCCAAAGAGGTCTTTTAAAAGACAAAATTTTGACGTTGTTGGAGAATGCTTTCTTCTCATTGGCTGGCTAATGTTTTGTGAACTAAGAACACCTTATATATTCTAAGTATTCAGCTTTTAGTGAGCTGTTTCTTCACTTTCTCCGTCAGTAGCACACACCTGAATTGGGACGCAGCTGCCTTTACCCTGAAAGTCCCACCTTCTGTTTCTGGCTTCCCTTCTTTTAAAAAGAGCACGCGCTTCTTCCAAAAACCCAACACTTTTCAGTTGAATCACCTTACCTATGGACAATGTCCTAAACAGCCACCCAGCTACAAAATAACACTTGTTTTCTTTGCCAGCAATAGAGAGAGCGACTTGGACTTTACTCTCTATGAGAGATCACTGCTTGTGTTAGTGTGCATCCTTAGCTTTGACTCGGCACTTTCTGCTATCTTCGGAAATGACTGTGAGTCTGACCTGTTGTCTACAGTTATTTTTAAGTGCTGGACTCTCTGTGATTGACGTCACCCGGACTTTGAATGGTTCATAACATGCCTTACGTTCATAAGTTTCCATTGCCAACTCATCAAGTGCTTCAAGTGATGTCATGTTTACTCTTTAGAATTGACAAAACAATGGAAACATGCAGTACTTGTTTTCATCACTCTGCAAATTCTTTTTTTTTTTAATCTTTTTTACTTCAAAGTGTAGTTTATACAAAATGAATCATTAGATGCGTTATTAGAATTTCTTTGCATTGTAGCAAAACATATCTAGCTGGGAGAAAAAGCAATTGTAGTACCTGAATCAGCGTGCATCGATTAAGTTGATGTAACTGTTGCTGCTGCTGCTGCATAGAAATCAAAGCTATATTGTTTTTATTGCATGACCAAAGTGTTTAACTTGTTTAATGTTTGAATATTAAAGTGGCTTTTTTTTGTTAATTACAAAACAACTGCAAAATTGTGGAGGACATTGCTGTAAGTGTGACGACAACATGAGCAGGAAATCTTATGCAGCAAAGGAGATTTTTGTAGTTTTCAGTATGTTTTTGAAAAATCATGTCATTTTTATAGAAATGTGTTACTATGGTTTATTGTTGTCTTCCCCCCCCCACACACACACACACACTTGGTATTTCTATCAGAATTAGCAGTACTGTGATTTATTCAATAAAAGGCAACTGATGTTTTTTTTTTTTTCTATATTACAGTGAACACCTTTTATATCACTTCTTTGTCGAATGATGGTTTTAAACTTTCCTTTGGCCTTTGTTACCGCCACCTCATTGTCTCGTTGTCTCTCACTATACTTAAAGCCGAGGACAAAATTGTACTCTTCAAGACATGTAAAACCTGAGGGGTGTACTACTAAGCAGGATAGTGTCTTAGCGGGGTATGTTGAGTAAAAAGCCAGGGTTGTTGGGTCATAAAGGCTAGATCACCATGGCAATTTAACACCTTATATTAATTCTATTCCTGATGGTAGATTGTTAAAGAAATGCATTGTATGCAAACGTGCAGAATAATACATTAAAGTAGAAAAGTAGTAAAATGCCTTCAAAAGAAGGGGTGCAAGCAACAGCGCAAATTTACATTGTTGTTTTTTTACCCCACGATAGCATAATCCATGTAAACATTGTCCAATATTTTAAAAATGACTAACCGCTTACTCGTCGATATCTAAAATGACTGCCAATACATCGTGCATCCCTAATTGAAACTGACTGATTGGTGATTTCATCAGACCTTCATTAATGCGGTATAGTGTTTAGAATTGCTGCAGCAAGTTTAAATACTTAGAGCTACAGCATTCAGTTTTCCCTACGCTTAACATGCAGCAGCAATGCTGTTTTGTTTTTTTTTTGCCATAATATATCTTTTTAATATTCTTCATAACTCTCCATTATAGCCACTTGTTCATGATTAATGAGGAAGGTGGCAATTTTTGTGCAGAAGAGTCAAAAGATGTATAAAACGCTGCTTTTTACGGGAACACTAACATAATGTGAAGCAGAAAGCCTGGGTTAACAGGGGAGGTTGGTACTCAGAATCTCTAAGTGGAGCCTCGGGGTTTGTTGAGCAGGCCCCCACAAAGAGCCGGACTCTGCTGAACTTGCTTCGCAGTACAACCCTCTGTTGATGAGAACTGTTTGTTTATGTTTGCGTCGACTGTGAGGTTTTTTTTTTTAATGCCGCAAACTTGAAACTGTCATTCAAAAACCTGTGTCAGGTTGTTGGTTTTTTTTTCTAGCCCCTTTGAGATTGATTTCAAAAGAATTGCTAAACCCATCTGGCAAAGGCTTTTATGTACTTCAGATTGATCCAAGTGTGTTGTCATCTCTGTTTACAGGCGTGTAGAGGTGCTTCTTTTGTATTGTTATTTTCTTTTTATTTGGAATATACATTGTGGATAAAAGACTGCCTGAGTCCATGTCTTACTTAAAACAAGTGAGAAGCTGCACAGGTGTGTGTTTCAGAAAACCTTATACCTGCCACCCAGGGGGACGGCGCGCCTCTCCCTCATCGCCATGGTAACAGATGCGGAGAAACACACCTGCCTTCAAATAGAGAGAGAGAGAGAGGAGATGGAGGAGGGAGCAGATGACTGAAGAGAGCACACACACACACACACACACACACACAAACACAAACCAGCAGCCATTCAAGCATCAGAACAGAAGAAGCAATATTATTGCCTGCTAGCAAATACTGGTCCAACAACCACAGACAGGACAGGGGGAAGAGGAGGATGTGGAGGAAGAGAGGGAGACCACGGGGGTTGAATTCTGATACCACCTCTCAGATATATAATATAGCCTGCTGGTTATGTAAACGGCTCAAGCTTTGTCAATTAACTGTATTGACTTGCCTCCCCTCCCAGCCACCGTAGGAAGTGTGCCGGTCCCAAACACGTGGCTCAGCACGCAGGCTCTCACACACAACTTGTTTTGGTGAATACTGTATGCAGCCTGCTTTGCACGTTTGATCCGGGTTACTGTGTAACTGTGTGTGTGTGTGGATAAAAGCAGGCGGTTTATGTCCATATGGTTGCTTTGGCATACATCTCCCTTTCAGATGACGGGGATTAAATAAAGATCCAGCGGTGGACTCAAAGGGGAGAGAGAGGGGGAAGAGGGAGGGATGCGTGTGTGTGTGTGTTGCTTCACTATAGCGCTGAAAGATTTGGTGGAAAGTTGCAGAATTTCTTTTCTCCTCTGCTTTGCTGCAATACGTTTCCCCTGCAACGTGCATTTCTTACTCTCAGGCTGAAAGTCCGGATCAAACATCCTCTCACACACACTGCGTCTTTCCGGGCATCTCTTTTACTGCAGGTAATACACTTGACAGATTTGTGTGAAGGAGTAACGGGGGGGTTGCTGGTGGCAGGAGACAATACTCGGAGACGGAGAGAGAGAGAAATAGGGTGGATGGTGGGGGCGGGAGGTGCGTTGCATAACAGCTGGTTGATTTGAGGAGTCCAGCTCGATAGTGGATCCACTCTGCAGGGGCGGTGGGACTGTACTTGTATGTTCGGCATTTGGGGCAGCAGGGCCGTAGTACAGAAACGAGGAGGCCAAAGCCCAACCCCACCCTTTGTTTTTTACTACAGAAACTATACAAGGTTGTCAAATTGTGTTCCCTTGAGAATAACCCTCTTGCAAGTGGTTTCCTTGGTGTGGGATTTAACAGGGGTGGTGAGGCTTCTGTGGCAGCACACCATGTTCCGGTGTCTGCCCACGCTGCTTGCATGCATACAGGCCTCTCCATTCAGTCACGTAGAAGGGGGGGCTTTAGATTAGTGTGCCGCTTTAGGATAGGCAGCGTGGGCTCACGCCTCCCTCCCCCCTCTTTTGTTTTATTTACTTGAAGTTGAAACATAATATCTGTTCTAAAGTTCTCTGTGGGTTGGTGTGAGGGTGTGAGGCCTCCCTCTTTGCATGCAAGCACACAATGATGAAGTCTCACCACCTCCACCTCTCTGTGATGTGCAAAGGTAGTAGCTGTTAGGTGACTCAGCAAATGAACAGTGTCTCGGAATTTCAAGGCTTTTTTTTTTTTTAAAGAAAAGTCACTCTGTAATTGTAGCTGCCCGCTCAGAGTGTGTCTGTGTGTGCGTATGTGTGCATGGCTAAATCCCCCTCAGAAGCAAGTATGACGTCCCAACGGCACCAAACCCCACACTTCACCCTCAAGGTGCAATAAATAACCCAGACAGCTCCCATGGGCAGTTCCACACCTGCAGACTCACTTTTATTTCTTCATGTTGTGCAGACTTTGTGCAAGCTACCAGATTCCCTCTATCTCCTCCCGCTCAACACATGCACACCATTAAATGTCTGAGCTCTCCAGAACTCTTATGGACCCTATAAATTATCTATTATGGCCCCCACTCCAGTCAATTCCTGTTGGGCTTCAATTATTAAAAGAGTCAAAGTGGTGAAAGTGCAAAAATAACAGGCTGGAGTTTAGTATGAGTTGTGCTGCTCTTTAAGCAGGCTACAAGTGATGGTCACTCAACAGAAGTGACTCCCTGATGTCTCACTCTGATTCCAGGAGGCTTGGTTGTGATGAAGCAGTGGAGAAATACTTCAGTGGCAGCATTGCTCAGTTTACTCTCCTCACGCACTTGACTTCACACTGATTTGAGGAAAAGGGGGAGCGGGGGGGTTGGAGGAGTGGTGATTGAGCGCAAAGGGGGCAGGACTTTTTCTCTCTGGGTCCTATTAAGCGCAAACTTTGTGTTTTTGTTCTCCAAGTTCAGCACAGTGCTCTCCAGCCTGCACGCAGTTCCTCCCCTCAATGCTTTTGTTTGCTCCCCTGTTGGCTGCTCCTGTGTTTGTTTTCACGGGGGATTTGGACACCGGGAGGATGCGCTTTTGGAAGGAACAGACACCCGAAGTTGTGTCGTCGGCCGGCCTGGGGTTGTTTTAGTGGATGTGGATGTCCTTTGGGTTGGAATGAACAATGGTGCGGCTCCTTGGCGCTCCGGCCGAGGGCATGCTCTGCTTTTGGCTACTGCTGCCGGGCTTCGTGGTGTTGGAGCTGGGAGCCGGGCTCTCCACTTTCCAGGGTTTCTATCTCCCACCTGCGAACGGTTCGCTCCTCGCACCTGCCCGCAGGACCGACGGGGTCGTGCGGACCATTGACAGGACTTACCACGGAGGGGGGAAGGTGGGCTACCTGGTGTACCTTGATGGGCGCCGCTTTCAGCTGGACATGGAGCGAGACGAGTCGATGCTGTCGCATCACTCCAGCCCCCAGTATGTGCCCGCTGTGATGGGGGAGAGCCCCGCGCGTCCGCGGCGGGAGTGCGCGTATCGCGGCACGGTGGACTCCAACCCAGAGTCCCTGGCTGTCTTCAACCTCTGCGGCGGGGGTCTCGAGGGCTTCTTCGCGGTGAGCCGTACGCGCTACACCATCACGCCAATCGTCAGAGCGAAGGGACACGAGCACGACGTGCGCACCCTGCAGGACGAGGACGCGGACAGTGCGCTCCACGTGTTCACGCGCGAGCGTTTCAGCTTCGAGGCCACGCGCGAGGGGCGCGAGAGCTGCGGGACGCGCGACGGGCGCCGGGGAGGCAGGGACACGGTTTCAAAGCGGCCACCTCGGAGCCGGGCGCGCGGCGCAAGAGGTCCGTCTCACGCGCCAGGCACGTGGAGCTGCTCCTGGTGGCCGACGACACCATGACCAGAAAGTACGGCAAGGACCTGAACCACTACCTGCTCACGCTGGCCTCCATTGCGTCCAAGCTGTACGGGCACGCCAGCATCGAGAACCCCATCCGGCTGTCTGTCGTGAAGGTGACCGCGGTCACCGACAAGGAGAAGGGGCTCGAGGTGACCAAGAACGCCGCGGCGACGCTGAAGAGCTTCTGCAAGTGGCAAAACCAGCAGAACCCGCTGGACGACGACCACCAGCACCACCACGACGCTGCGATCCTCTTCACCAGGCAGGTAAACAAAGCTCTCCTCCGGCTCCTCCACCTGTCACGGCTTGTTTTTATGTTGATGCTGCACGCGGCGGTGGCTGGCTCACTAAGCGCTTGGAGGATTAAGTAGCAGCACTCTCTAATAAAAGCATCTGACATAAACCACCTTTTTTTGTTTGTTATCTCGCTGCATGTTCGGTCTGGGTTATCCCCCTGTGTTTCCATCACTCTCAGGCTGACTCCCACATGTCCCTGCACATATTGTTTATGTCGTCTTTCTCCTTCTCAGTTTCTGTCCTCCCTCCTTTCTGCTGATTCTTTGTGTGCGTAAGAAAAAAAAAACCCAGTGTTTCCTGTCCTGTGCCTGGTGTTTGTCTAGGCGGGCTCTTCTTCCGCCCCCCCTCCCAGTCCCCAGACAGCACAGAAGCCTTCGAGTCTGCGATCAGATGCGCGTGCCCGTGGCCCCGCACGCACATTCTTCCCAGAACCCCCCCCCCCTCCCTCTGTTGTTCTCTCATCACTCCAGTCTGCACATTTTTTCCCAGTTTCTTCTCCAGCGTCTGTCAGCTGGGGCTGGGAGCTGTCAGAAAAACAAACACATCCACCCCGTGAGAAGCTGTGCATTTGCTGAGACCACACTCGTTTATCCCTCCTTTCACCATTCCTGTCTTTTCTGCTGTTCCTTCCCTTGCTGCCTGGTCCAAAGCCGCAGGGCAGCAGCAGATCTGCTTGCATTTTTCACTCCATCCCGCCCCCGGGTGTGGCTTTTGTGGTGGTTAGCTCCAGTCCGTGTTCCAGATAACTCGCCTTGGCCTGCAGCGCGTGAGGCTATTGCAGGGAATTACCTTCGATCTCCTGCCATGTCATGCATGCACTGGCAAGGCAGCCGGTAGTGCATACCTGAGGTCACTAAGCTGGAAGTGTGGCACAATTCCTTTGTGCCAGCCACCTCATGGCTCCTTACTAAACACACTGCCACTGTTAGAGCAACAGCCCGGGTGGAAGACTGTTCCGTCCTTTGGTGGTTGGGCCTTGGCAGGATGGGCATGGTCAGGCGGCCATGGAAAAGTGTCATACAGGGGTAATGCAAGGCCGTTGGACAGGAACGGACAGGAAACGAATGAAACATGACAGGTGGTCTCACCCTGGCAAAAGCCGCCACCTCGGAGCGTGCTGATTTTTTTCTTTTTATACCAAAACCTTCAAGTTCTCCGCATGATTTCTCTTCCTTTCAGAGGGAAAAACACCTCTGTAGACACAAGAAAACAAGGAACATTCATGTGTATTTGGCCTTTAGTATAAGGAACAAGTGAGAAAGCCATACCTCTGCCACCTGCCTGAATTTTGCCCTAGAAAATGAATAGCACAAATACCATTGCTCAGTGTTTGCCGAAATAACGGAAGCTAGGTGATCCGTCTCCAAGGGTTGCGTAACCGTCTTCTGTGACCCCTGCGTCTAGGTACACACACATCAGGGGGAACATACTGAGATGAGTGCTGCTGATCCCTGCATGTTGAATTTCTTCAGGAAGAGTGAGCACGTGGTCAAAGAAAGCTTTCCTTTTACAGAAGACCACTTTGAGAATGAATTCATACTTCTTACCTGCACCGATGGAGATCCTACCGTCTCGCAAATATAAAGGAACTAGAAGGAGCTTCGCTTGCGATGCTGGAGCGATCGTTGTGAGCCCTTTCATGCAGGACCTGTTGTCTTTCCAGTGACCTTTGCTGTATCATTGCGTATACTCCTGGACAAGCTGTAACATTTTTTAAGCCCCACAGGCCTGTGCCATCTACTTCTATGATATTCGATACTCACACAAAAACAATGTAGATGGACAAACAGCACTACCGGTAAGAGGTACAGTATATATTTTAGATTTTGGGATGAACTGCCCCTTTAAATGACTGTCACTTTACTGTTTCAGTCGTTATGATAGAAAAGTAGGACTGAGATTTGTTCACATGTTAAAGCAGAGCCAACTTCTTTAGTTTGCAGTGAAGTTGCCAACTTCATCTTGACCTTTATCGTTACGAGATGCTTAAAGCATCAGTTTATCCATCATTCATTTTACAAGGTCCCCGTTGGACTGTGAAGGGCTGCACACATACTTTCAGAACGGGGCAAAACCTGAATGCCACTCAGGAAATAACTCGATTTGGCTTGTCATACGTTGCTGCATTTTGGCACGAATAAGAAAATGTGTTAGCGATTTCCAGGCTTTTCTTGGAAAAGTAACTGAGGTTGTAACCTCAGTGGAAACAGTGATGTGCTTTAGATTCAGTTCAGACCTCCGTTTGTAGCCAAATAATGGTAAATGCATAAAAATAAAATAGCTTTTAACAAGTGTTTGGAGATCTGAAGAATTTGTGACTATGAAGTCGGACCAGAATATGGGAGTTTAATGGGGGGGGGTGGGTATACAGCACAGAGATGGAGGGAACTGATCTCTCCCTGGTCTGTTCCAATTACTTCGACACCCTGTACCCGCTGTGAGCTGACCCGTACGGCGGTGTCACCCTGTTCCACACATACCAGCACCGGAACAAAACAACAGCCACATTGAGGAGACTGTTCCTGAGGGCGTATTCCTTCATACGCATGGCTGTGTTCGCTTGTTGTGAGCTCATGGACAAAGCCTCACTGTAAGGCGGCCAGAGAGACATGCATGTGCGCTCAAGCCGCTATATGCCTTTTCTTTTCTTTTTTTATTTCGTTTCGCTTCTTGCAGCAGTAGCTCAAATATTTGGTTAGACATTGCCCAGGCCCTCGTCATGACAGTGATGTTGTAAGTACTCCCCCTTTCAACCTGGGTTCAAGTCAGGACACAGTCACATTTGCAATAATACACACAAAATACAATATAGTACTTAAAAAGATAGGAAATTAGCTTTCGGACTTAATAAAAAAAAAGAGTGCACAAGTAAAGATGGAACTTAATTCAATCAAACGTGTTGTTTTAATGTCATACGTGAATGAAGCGCCTGTGACTAGGCCTCGAGATTATTTGACCACACGCGTTAATCCCAGTGTTAAAACTGAACTTCCGTGCCGGGGAAACGTCCCATTCAAGACTGAAATGTATAATTATTGTTGCGCTAGATGCCAAATAGACTATTCAAAATGGTATTTACATAATTATACTGTTCAAATTGTTACTTTAAATAAATGTTAAGGGCATTTTTTTCATAGTTGCTATATAGCAATGTCTGCCTTTTCTCCAGTGTATCAGGCCTAGATGGAACTGGGTTTATGGTGCTCAAAGGGCTAAAAATACATTTTAAAAAGTCAGCAGCAATATATCTTTCTTTCATGATGTGGTTGCTGAAATCCACAGACTTTTAAATACCAAATACTAAATTGAGAATATATGGAAATATATAATGTACGGTTCCATATGATATAAAGAAAAATACTTCCCTCATAAACTGCTCACTCAAGATTATCTTTAGTAACCTGGTCACGATTATAGGAAATAGACATTGCTTACGAGTTTTTTAAATTGATTATTTGGCACTTTGAGCACCACAAGTGAAGGGCCACCCACTTCCATTACAATAAATACAAGATTGACATTTTATAAGTGAACTGTGCCTTTAAGTTCCAATTTGATAATTCAATGTAATACCTTAGGATTTCATTAAAGGTTAATTAACCATTAACAGTTTGAGGGTTCTTAGATAATGGTGATTCATGTGAGATACACACTGATGCAGACATGGCATATACATATACACAATCCACTTACCACATGTTAAACACATAATTATGTCATTTATAGTAATTGTGGGAATGTGCACATGTATATCATTAGGGTTCTTCTCTTCTTGTGCTCTCCTCCTCCTCCTCCTCCCACATGTTTGGGTCTGTACATTAAAGTGTACATTTCCCAGCCCTCGCCCACATCACGGCTACTCCCTGTATTTGCTTTAGCTGTTCTTGATATTTCACACATGCAACACATTGGCTAGCGTATCCTGACAACCTGCAGACAGTCATTGGATCCCAATCCCTGGACCCTGTACAAAGCAATTGATTTAAATTATCCTTGAATTTGGATATCACCAATCATAAATGAGCTGTCATTGGAACATGTTTATAACATTACCGGTCTCAAGGGACTGACTGGTAACCCCTGTTTGATATGGTGTTCCACAGGGATCAGCACTGGGACAATTTTTGATGTGTGCAATCATGTTACATTTGTAAATTAGTCAGTGCACCTTTGTTTTTAAATTATTACATTCCTAATTAGAGGGAAATAACCAGACTAGAAATGTAACACTTAGTGAGGCTAACTTCCAA
The DNA here is from genome assembly GCA_001698575.1 of Mola mola. Lineage (NCBI taxonomy): Eukaryota > Metazoa > Chordata > Actinopteri > Tetraodontiformes > Molidae > Mola > Mola mola. The sequence continues at coordinate 1,173,820 of KV751369.1, read as the reverse complement.
ACAAATTAACTCTTTGAAGTCTTTGTCGCAGGATTTGAGAAGCACATGTTTAAAGCATGACCACCTTCTTGGATATCTTGTTGATTCATTTGTTAGGTTTAGCTGAGTGGGAGTACATTTGCTAATTGTTTCAGGCAATAGTAGATAGTGTGTGGTTGCCTCTCCAGCCCTCATATTGTTTTAATTTCAGTTCAAAGGTCTTTTATTGGCACTAAAATTTGACAAAACCTTTGTACTGTAAACTATAAGCAACCACCAGACCGAATAGCAAAGCCGTATTTACCTCTTCAATATGGGAGACATGCATGCAGACAGCAGAAGAAGAAGAAGAAGAAGAAATAGATCTGTGATTTTAAATTGAAATTTAAAAAATTAAGTCGTAAACGGATATTTGACAGTTGTAAAAATAAAACATTTTCAGCCCGGTGGGGGCGCAGAAAGCATAGCTAAAATGTACACGCTAGCTGCTGCGAAATGGCTAGCTATCATGACTAAAAGCACAATGTTGTAAAAGAGTACAAGGGTAAAGCAACACGTAACTGAAAATGATTTTTATGACCCGTCGGTCACTGCTGTCCAGTCATTACAAACTTATCCGGTCAATGATTGACAGCTGCTTTTTGATTCGCAGACATGTTGAATCAGCCTGAAGTGTGTTTTTGCCACACACAGACTGAGCTAAACTCACCCTGAACTCCGTGTGTGTGTGTGTGTGTGTGTGTGTGTGTGTGTGTGTGTGTGTGTGTGTGGTGTGTGTATATGTCTGAGTCTGGCTGCCTGTTTGTTTAACACAAGCCTTGGCTTGCATTGCAAATGAGTTTTCTAACACACGCACAGCCACACACACTCCTGACCCTCACAACCTGTTTGCCACCTGTTCTCCTGTTATTTCTGCCAATATTTCCATAACTCCTCTTACTGTCTGTCCTTTTCTTTCATTTCCTGCAGTCCTGAAGGTATTTGTCTTTCTCTCCCTCGTTTGATGTCTGTTTCAGGCCTTTGGTTGAAAACAATGTACAGCTAGTAGATAATTCATTCAGGTTCAGGTGTTTTTCACATTTCATCCTTAAATTACAAATGGGAGATTGACATTTTATGAAAGTTTCGGACACTAAAGAAAGCCATGCACACAAGCAATGACAGAAATGAAAACAATTTCAGAGCGTGGGACAGGGTGGATGAATAAATAAATAATTTGGAGGGAGGTTGAAGGAACATCCATATGAGAGACTGTGGGAAACGGGGAAAGAGAAACAGACAAAATATGCCTCTATAGGTCTGAAAACAAACATGGCTTTTTACACTCAAACTGCACTTGGAAAAGTAAAGAGACACTTGAGCACAGCTCAGCATCCTCGCAGCGAGGGTTTGACTTGTCCTTTGTTGGGTTTTTTTGTGCATCCCGTAGCCATTTGGCATAGACAGATACGCACAAAGAGGCATAGCCTATGTCGTACACGTTTGCATTCACACGGTGCGCAGACCCATTTGTTAACACACATGCGCTCTTACAGTCGTGCTCATCCGAGTGCAGGCTTTGCATTGTGTACATGAGGCGGTCCCATGCGTGAGCGCAGAACACAAGGCAGTTTGTTCCTACCCGGGCTGCCCGGAATGGCCAAACACCCTCCCCCGAGGGCCTCTCACACATGACCCAGCAGACCTGTCAGCACCACTTAACATGACGATTCATCTTCACCGCGGGACGTGTTCTCATGCACACACGCATAGATTTTTTGCGTCCATATGTCCGCGTGCGTTGATTGTCCGTGTGCAGGCATGCTTGCTCTGATCTGACGGCATGATTAAACGATTGATCTCTGCACTCAGCGGTTCCAGGCGGCCCTGAGGCGTCATCTGAATGGACGTGTGTGGGAATCAAACAACAAAGATCAATACTGTGTACTCTGGAACCCCAGGAGGCAGAGAGCGAGAGCGAGACGGAGGAAGGGAGCGAGCATTAAAAGTTGGGGAAAAATGAGGGACGCTTCCTCTGTAGCTCCGGAGGAGCTTTGTTGAGTCTGAGAAACCGAATCACTGACATCACTTGAATTTTTTCAGCTCTTAAATTACAAACTATGGTTTTTGTGGAGTTTGGAGGCAGGGAGGCAAACTGCAACGATCTGAAGCGTTGCAGTTTGGGAGGTGCACACGGGGTTTTTGGGGCATGGAACTCTGTTGCATTGATTTTAACTGCCCTTATTCCTTGAAAGCTGTCTCTACCAAGCCTTCTAACGGTTTGAACCACGGTGCTAAATTATTTTAAAACTCTTTTAAGGAGATCAGGATGCCCTGATAGTCAGCGTTTACACCAATTCACTTTTTCTTATTTCGGTTTGGATTAATTGCCGTTGGAAAAGGACGAGTGGTTTGTTGCACAACACAACACTCCATCAACACTTGTTGTATATAAAACAACCTACACTTCCAATTGTAGCTTGCATGAGGGTCTTTCCTCATTTTTGGCCATTGCAGCCTTGAAACTAGTTCTTATTTTATAGTTTTGAGACCAAAGAAAGCTCAACGTTGTGGTTAGATGAAGTGCTTATACTATATTTCTCGGTCCAGGACCTTTGTGGCCACCATTCCTGCGACACCCTCGGCATGGCCGACGTCGGCACCATCTGCTCGCCGGAGAGAAGCTGCGCCGTCATCGAGGACGACGGTCTTCACGCCGCCTTCACTGTCGCTCATGAGATAGGTAGGCATGGATATATACACACACACACACACACAGTTAAAAACATGCCAGGGCATGCTTATGCACATCTATCTGTCAGCACATCTGCCTTGCTGATTAGTATCAGGGGAATATTGCCTCATGTCCTGCATCTAAT
>KV751369.1:1146153-1170890 GCA_001698575.1 Mola mola | reverse complement strand
ACCTGAGGTATGTCTCGCTAAGGCACATTCTGTACATTGCGTCCTTTACTTTTACAGGTCACCTGCTCGGTCTGTCCCACGACGACTCCAAGTTCTGCGAGGAGCGCTTTGGTGTGAACAGCGACAAGCGGCTGATGTCCTCCATCCTCACTTCCATTGACGCCTCCAAGCCCTGGAGCCGCTGCACCTCGGCCACCATCACCGACTTCTTTGACGACGGCAACGGTGGGTCATGGGCGTTAATGTTGAAGAACGAAACGCGGCACATATCTGTAGCTCTTCTCGAGCAGCGCCTAGCGTGAGGGCTTTTAACTGAGGCACAAAACTGTCATTTTACATTCCTATTTACTTTGTTAGAGAGAAAAAAGGTGAAGCCACATACTGGCAATGATTTCAAGATGAATCATTCCTCACATTCCCATTGCATCGAGTTGTTTCATTCATGAGGTGTCACCGGCTTTCTGAGAAATGCTGTCGGCTTAATTCCTGCAAAAACAGAAATGTTTCAACTAGCTGCTGCTGCAGCACTTTTACTGATGGGCGCTTTTTCAATAGCCTAAAACAGACTTGCCAGTCAACAGCAAAGAGTGAATTTTTAAGGCCTTTGTCTCTTTCTCTCCTGCAACAGCTGAATGTCTCCTAGACTCCCCTCGCCAGCCCCTGTTGGGCCCAGAGGAGCTCCCGGGGCAAAGCTACGATGCCGTACGCCAGTGTCGCCTGGCCTTCGGCCCCGAGTACACAGTCTGCCCGGGCATGGACGTGTGCTCTCGCCTCTGGTGCGCAGTGATTCGCAAGGGACAGATGGTGTGCCTGACCAAGAAGCTGCCCGCAGTGGAGGGAACACCCTGCGGGAAGGGACGCATCTGTTTGCAGGGGAAGTGTGTGGACAAGACTCGCAAGAGACACTACTCGGTAAGACGGCAGCGGGAATATGAGGGAGGATTGGAAACAGGACTTGGCGGTAGGAGTTTGTCATGTGAGGCTAAAATAGAATCCTTATTATAGTTCACAAACTGATATTTTAGGCACTCGTTTCCACAAAATCGTCTGTGGGAGACAAAGTACAGAGGGCGGCTTCTAAGAAAGGAGAAGTTGAAGTGGAAAAGGCGGAGGGAAAATTCGGGGATTCTTTATGACAACATTGCGTGGTCTGCGATATTCACGCCGCTGCTGATCAGTTTAATTTGTTCCCTCGGCCCTACTTCAACAGATCGGACCTGTTATTTGACCGCTCGGAGTTAAAGCAGCAAATCAATTTTTGGAAGGTTGCCTGTTTTTGTTTGTGTCGGGGAAGGAAAGAGAAAGTCAAAAAAACACTGTTTTTGTGTGTGTGTTTGTTGGGGGAGTAAATGGGAAAAACGTTTGCTTTTTGTTTGCCTCGTCAAAGGATGTTTGATGGGTCTGACTCGCTGCTTGGCAGACGACCGTGTGTGTGGATCCGGCCCAAGCTCTGACACACTTCATTTTTACTTCCTTGCATGATGACCAGTTTAATGCTCAGAGCGACGTTAAAAGCCCCTTCAGAATCGCTCAACCTCTGCACATGTCTTGTGGCAGAACATAAAGACTAAAAGAAAAGGCCGATTCCAAAGAAGCTTAGCAGAACTTTCGGGTTATGAAATCAACTTTGTCTTGCAAAATGTTAAACGCTACTTATCCTGTTGTTTTTATCACTGGTGACTCAAGAAGTCCTGGTTGAAAAAAGTATTACTTGCAGAATATCATTCAAGGAAGGGAAGGATGAGGTTTTTTCATACACAATGCAAGCCAGGTTTAATTTAGCCACTCTCTTCCAAGGGTTTCCTGAATGACACAAACCTTAGCCAGCAATCACTTCCATCGTGCCTTATCCCCTCTCCGCTCTTCTTCTTTCTCTCACAGGCGTCCAACCATGGCAGCTGGAGCTCCTGGGGTCAGTGGGGTTCGTGCTCCAGGACTTGTGGGGGCGGGGTGCAGTTGGCCCAGCGCTTGTGCAACAATCCGCCACCTCGCAACAATGGCCGCTACTGTACGGGCAAGAGAGCCATCTATCGGTCCTGCAACGTCACTCCGTGTCCCCTATCAAGTGAGCGTGGCAGCCTGGGCGTGAATACAAGCTAATGTTCGTGTGCAGTCATATAATCCGTCCATTATTTCAAACCTTTCAAATGGAACTTCTCTCCAGATAAGAATTTCCGGCAGGAGCAGTGTGAGGTGCGCAACGGCCCACAGACGGACCCGAAAGGGGTGAAGACCTTTGTCGAATGGGTGCCTAAGTACGCAGGAGTCCTCCCTAAAGACGTCTGCAAGTTGACCTGCAGAGCTAAAGGAACGGGCTACTATGTAGTCTTCTCTCAGAGAGTGAGTGGTAAAAGAAAAACGGGTGTAACGTGTTGAAAGGGGTGAAGCTTTGCCTTGACTTTGCCTTTGTTTTTAGGTGGTAGATGGGACAGAGTGTCGTCCTTATAGCGGCTCTGTGTGCGTGAAAGGGAAATGTGTACGGACGGGCTGCGATGGCATCATCGGCTCCAAGCTGCAGTTTGACAAGTGTGGTATATGTGGAGGCGACAGCATAGGATGTATACGAGTCGTGGGCAACTTCACTAAGAACAGGTAGGAAGAAAGACAATTGTTTACTGTGATATGTCTATTTGCTAACAAGTTTGTGTATTCCCAGAATTTTGAAATCTCTGTCCACTTTCTGTAAACAAAGTGGCAATTCGGTCTCTATTTTGGGCTATCGAGAGGTAACTGGAATTATTTTGGCAATTTAAAGGTACTGTAAGGGTTTTCCCATGAATGCCGTTGCATTTATTATACTGCTTCTCACTGTGTTCTGCACTGAGTGTCGCTAAACGCTGAGGTTTGTCAATGCTAACAAGTGACGGCACGTCCGACGGACGTGTGATTCGTTTTAAACAAGAGCGATCTGAGAGAGTAAAAATCTGCCGCATCTGCTGAACACGTTTATCGCCCTAAAATTTTGCTTCCAGACCAAAATTTGCGATCCTCAATATTAAATGTTTAGGATTTTGATTTGTTTCAATATATGCAGAATTTCCAAAGTTAATCACAAAAAAAACTAATTTCCTTAATGGCGGACGTCTTTGGTAGGAATAATATTGGTCGTCCACTCAAACTGTTTTATACTCTTGAGCGTTCCACACTTCTGAAGTTATCAGCCACAGCGTCGATTCCCCATTCTGACAATGTAAAAGAATCCTTTAAGCAATTCCTGGTCCCGGATGCTGATCCACACCTCCGGTAAAATTGTACAATCCTGCTAATAAACATTCATACAAAATGCAAACAATATGACAGAAGGTTTGATGTAAGTGTAAGTATTGAGCTTGACCAAATTTTAGTCTACAGGTCACAAAGCACAGCCATCAGCGGCCCAGTGTATAATGTTCTGATCTTACCTTCTACTTTCTTTCTTTCTTGCCAACAGTAAGGGCTATACTGATGTGGTGAAGATCCCTGCAGGCTCCACCCACATCAAGGTTCGTCAGCATAAGGCCAAGGACCAGACACGCTACACTGCTTACCTGGCCCTCCGGCAGCCTAACGGCAACTACCTCCTCAACGGCAAGTTCATGATCTCCACCTCCGAGACGATCATCCCGCTCAACGGCTCTGTGCTCAACTACAGCGGCTGGAGCCAAAGGGATGAATGGCTTCACAGCATGGGTCCTGGGGCCCTTCAAGAGCCCTTGGTGGTGCAGATTCTTGCAACAGATGCCAAGAAGCCCTTGGATGTTCGCTATAGCTTCTTCATGCCCCGCCGAACCAGCCCGCAGCAGCCCTCAGCAGCGCTCGTCCCCAACCTGAAGCCGACAGCTGCTCAGAGCACTGCGACACTCTCAGCCATGATGAGGACCGCCACCAGTAACACCATTGCTTCTTCCTTTGCTCCAACCGTCTTAGTCCCAAGTCCACTGACAGATTCAGGACCCTCTACCCTGTCCCCGGGGCCCCAGTGGGTAACAGGCTCCTGGATGACCTGTTCCAGGACTTGTGACACTGGCTGGCAGAGCCGGACAGTGCACTGTAAAGACCTGGATGGGAAACTGTCCAAGGGCTGCGTGCTAGGATCCCGCCCCTCTGCCTTCAAACACTGTCTGGTGAAGAAATGTTGAGGTAGATGGAGAGCAAAAAAGAAAAGAGTTTGTTAGAAGAACACTAATCTGTACATCTGTTAAAGGTTTTTAAATGCTGGATGTAGGACTGTGGACCAGTGACAATAAGATTTTAAAGAGGACCATGAATGTTGACTGAAAGCGCCTGGACCAGATACACAGAGACTCAAAGGCCTGGTTCTACCTGACTATATGCCAGAGGGATGTCCTGGCTAGTAGGACAGCGGACATATGATAATGACAAGTACAGCCCCCGGCATAGCTACGAACTTTGATTGCATGGCATTTACACATGGACAGTAACAGATTGTCTTTACTTCTGCCTCCACATTGCGGAGGCTCGGTCTGCGTTGCCTTGTACTGGCATGCGTATCGTTTCATTTTGTTTTTAATTACTATTTCATGCGTTCTAATCACTGTGGGGACGCAGAGGCCGCATCCCCGGTCTGTTGTCATTGTCATGTGTGTGTCCGAGACAAGAGCCCCAACGATGGGAAGCACTCGTTCTGCATGTAATGCCTGCCTGTGTTATGGCCCCGCTCCTTGACCCACGTGGTAAATTCCCCAGAACTTGAATATTTTGGCGACCGGATGGCTCAGAAAGAAAAAAAAAAGCATGACTCGCTCCGGTTGAAGAGGTTGCTTCCTTCAAAAAAAACAAAAACAAAGTCAAACATTGCACAGGATCTATTTCCCGTGAACCAACTTTAGTGGCAGCTGTATCCTGGTCATATCCCCACGTTAATAATTCAATGACATACTTAGCGACTGAAAAGTCCAAGTAACAAAAGAGTTGTAGATATTTGCGACGGTCCCGGATCAGGGTTTGCCCACACGCCCCCAACTTTAACCATTCTCACTTAGTTACCATAGTGATTACTGTTAGGTTGAGGGCGTCCAAAAGATGGACATGGTTTTTCAACGTGCTACATAGCAGGTAAAGAAACAAGTCATTGCCGGTCTTAAGCTCTACGGATTGATGTGATGGAAAGTGAGCCTACGTTGGCCTTCGGAGAACCAACTTCTTGTTCTGTAGTCGACAAAGGGGCAAAATAACAATGACACCCCTTCACATTTATGGAGGTTAATGATGACTCACAAGTTAGGGGCAGTGCTTGATTGGTGTGTGTGTGTGTGTGTGCGTCTGTGTTTAAGCACACGCGGTATATAGCAGGAATACGTTTTTTTTGTTGTTTGGGTCCTCATTTTTATCTGTGCTTGCGTGTTTAGGAAGCGACACTATTACGACAACGTGTGTGCCCTGGATACTTGCAACAACAGCAGAAGAGCTACTCATGCGATCGTTTTGTCCTTCCTCTCCTCATGTTCTCCTTTTTTCATCGCGCATTCTCTTATTTTACCACTTTACACTACATACTTGCAAAAATGCTTGTTTAAACCATTTCCTGATGGGTCGCCGTTCGCCACATTGCATCAGTTTAAGTTAAAGTAAGGTCAGATTACCCAAAATACAAAAAGAAAAAGATTTTCCTACTTAACCATTTGTGGAATTCAGCCGTGCAGACAATTTTGGTTTTATTTACCCAGGTTTTCCAGATATCCATCTGGTCTCTCCACCCGAGAAGATGAATGGAATTTCATTTGTGGTGGTCACAGCTTTGAAAAAAAAAGCAATTTTATTAGCAGAACCTTGCAACTGCAGAAAGAATGTCTCTGTTTCTTCACAGACCAACGTGTCACCTGTTTATTTGGAGCTAAATTCCGCTGAACAAATAGTCCAACGTGACTGCTCGGGAAAAAAAATCAAAAATTATTAGATTTAAAGAAGTAATTTATATTATTTCTCAGAGCAAAAAAGCTCTGATAGCACTCTGATGTTTGTCTTCTAGATAGCAATCTTGAGCCAGGAAATGGATAGCATAGCTTAGCATAAAGCATAAAAGCAAGGGTAAACGACTAGCCTGACTCTTTAAAAAGATTAAAAAATACACCTGCCAGCTCTTCTTGAATTCATATTAAAATTATGTTTCTTGTTTGGTTAATTAAGTTTAAAAAAAAATGCCCGTATCCCTGTTTCCTGCCTTCATGCTAAGCTAATTGGCTGCTTGTCCTTCATATTGAATGGACCAGTGTGAGTGTGGTATCGATCTTCTCATCTAATTCTCAGGAAAGTGAAGAAACGTGAGAAAAATTACCTGCACATCTAGACATCAATATGTTAAAGTACGGAAATGTCCTTTTTTTTTTTTTTTTTTAGCAGTTTGCAACAGTAACAGTTTAAATCCTTAACCAAATCTTGCGATATCAAGCTGTAACAAAAAAATTTAAATCGGCCTATAAAGATAATACTAGAGAGCATTTGCTCAACTCTCCGGAACGTTCATCAACGTCACGAACGTGATGAAATAGCTAATGGACGTTTTAAAATGCCTTCCTGCAATTGTGCTAAATTTTCTGGCATCTGTTACATTTTCCTGTCTGGTTAACCTCACCCATCTGCAGCAGAAAACGCGGCACGAGAAATTTTTTTTTTTTTTCAGAAAGGACACGACCCAGTTCAACAAACCACTCTTCCCTCACACATTTCCATTCATCTACATCATGCAGACAAATCTATCATATGTTTGTTCAACCATATTTACAGATATGTACACACAATCCATACATACGGACACATGCACATAACCTACACTGACTCCTCCAGTGAGGGAACCTCCCTCGCTTAACGACAGAAACACAGCACTGAACTTGTAATTTATTGTTTGTACAACAGCTATGTGTGGGAAAAAAAAACAAAAAAAAACAAAAAAAAAAACGGATGAGATGAGTTTTATTTATTATAGTAATTTTGTATCAAATTACTATTTAATTTAGGAATATGACTGTGCAGAATAATTTCTCTGTAAGAATATAGTGTTTCTTTTCTAGTCCACATGAATATGTGTACATAAAATCTATATATTTAAATATCTTTGTGTGTGTGTGTTTGTTTGTTTTTTTTACTTTGTCCAAGCATTAACACGGTCATATTTTGTCTGTCTCACACTGGTTTTTATTACACCAAATGTCTTACGCGTCACAAACACTGAGCAAGGTTATTTAGAAATAAAACAAGATGAACTTTACAAAAATGTGTTTTTGAAGCACGCCTTAAAATAAAATTTTCTTTTTAACTTAAAAAAGTCAGTGTTCTGGCTGTCTTACAGTTTTAAGGTCATTGAACTTGAACAGAAGAATTGAGTTGATTTGAATCCTTTCGAGTCAAGTTCAGTGAAATTAAAACTTTCAGGCAAACTGCTACTGTTACTTTATTAATATAAAACTAGCCAGTTTTTACCGTGTATACATTTAGGGGACAGAACCAAAGGGATATTTGTGATACTATAACTGAAAATGATCTCAAAAGCCCATAAAGGTACATATATTTATAATGGGATTGTTATTATTGATGATGCTACAACATATAAGCAGCATTGTCGTCAGCAAAAATAACAATAATGGTAACAGCAGCGGAAGCATTCCCTGCACACTTTTTCAAATACACTGATATCCTTTATTTACACCATATTCATTGTTATTCCATTAAAAATGTTATTGGTGTTGGTATTTTACGTTGCAACTTTATTCAGGATTCCCTCAGCTCCAACCAGAAACCTTTGGTGGTTTTCTTGCAGTGATATCGTAAACTCTCCAAGTGCAATTAGTCCATATTTTCCCCCTTGCAGAACCAACATATTAACCAAGATGTGGATTCAAGGTCCACTCTTGATACAGCTTTAATTGATCAAGGGTCTTTCCAAGGGAAACATATAACTATTATCCATCCATCCATCCATCCAGAATTTTTCAATAATTACAGGATTCTGAACTCCTCTGATCCAAATGTCATAAACTTGCAGCTCTAACTCAGAATCAGCAACCTGGAGTTAAAGTACCAGTCCCCATGCGGCACAATATGTGATGCTGAGGCGCCACCTGCCGGCCAGATCTGTGAATGCACCATAACTTCGTGGAAATTTTCCGCAGCAGCGTCCTAAGCTCGATCTGCCATCTGCTGGCCAATGGTGGAATCACAACTGGTCACATTTACTGACCCCGGTGCTTTTAAGGTGGACTGCCCGCAAAGAGTCATTTCTGAAGTTTGTTCAAGTGACTCACATGTTACACATCGCAGGGGAAATGATGCCAATTAGCTCTCCAGGGTCCATCAAGACTTTACTGGCCTACGTGTTCAAAAACACTGCATCACAATTAGGTCACCAACATTGTTTTATTGTTATATCTTTTTCCTTTAGTTAAAACGATATCTTGTCATTGTCATTTTTGACTGCTTTCGTGTTTGTTTTGCAGTCTTCATTTTATTTATTTTTTTCAAAACTCTCAACTATTGAATTAGTCGGTTTTTCCGGAGCAGTCTGAGTTTTTTTTTTTTTTTTTATTGCTTATTTTCGTTGCCGTCGGCATGAATAAAGTTTTATTAGGGGGCTATTGACAGATAAATTTTCCAAACTCCAGCATTAACTTTTCCTGCCTGCTGGAGAGGGGCCGCAGCCCGGGCGGGCGGGGCCAGATGCCGGCGGAGAGAGAGCCGAGAGGGACTCTGGCTGTCCTGGTTTGATGGAGGAGTCAGCCCGGCGGAGAAGTCGCTCCACCTTAAGACCTCGGCGGCCCCGCTCCGCTTCCTCTCCCCAGGGAGCAGAGTTGAGTAGCCCGGCCACGGTGCACCACAGCCGGCTTGGCACGCGGAAGTTAAGCACAGCCGCTGGAGCCTTGGTCAAAGATAAATTGTTACCATCTCCGACCCTGTTGCCATCTCCCTCCTCCAGTTGCTCTACAACACTGCTTCACACGTGCCTAAGCCGCCTGTCACCCTTATTTATGTTGAAATAGGCATAGGTATAATCTGCATATTGTTTTCTATATGATATGTATTAATCCAGTATGTTCATCTATAATATTCACGGGTTGTGCGTTTATATGTAGGTTTTAAGTGACAGACAAGCAGTTGGGAGAAGACCAAAGCTTTCTGTCCTCCGCATTGATTGATTGTTATGGAAACGGTCCAAGTCGCTGCGCTTTCGCGCACGAGATTTGGCCCCTCTCACATCAAAGGGCCCCCAAGAAAGGGGTGGTCCCGAGTCAGGGGGATATATAGGAGGCACCGACTCTGTTCCTGACTGCAAGGCAAGAGCAGAGAACAGAGCACACGGGTCAGCAGAGGAGAACCCTGCCCCCCTGACTCACAGAGAGATAGACAGAACCTGAGACATCTGCAGAGTTTTTGGAGACCTGTTGGAACTAACCCCCGAGACTCTTTTGTTTTCACCTAATGAACTGACTTTTTCTGCACGCGCGTTTAAATGAGTTTTGCACTGGATTTGATCCCCGTTTAGATTTTTTTTTTTTTTTTTTTTACGCGTGCGTAAGTTTTGGCGGACAGTGGTGGAAGTTAAAATACTTGGGGTTTTGTAGTTTATAGAGGAAAAGCTTTAACGGGATATACTTGCTTCTTGGTAGAGACTTTTATTACCAATTCCTGCCGCCACTTGTTGGATTTCAATCTCACGATGTTGTTTATACACGTCTCCATTGGTCTAATTGCCACCCTGTGCGTCGGCGCGGCGCACGGCGCCTGGGAAGAGAGCATCGTGGTGCCGGTCAGAATAGACCCAACCCAGTCGGAGAGAGAGGCCGAACCGTGGCGGACTCTCTCCGCGGAGGAGAGGGAGAAGGAGGCAGAGATGAGGGAGTACCGGTTGGACGTATTCGGCGAGGCGCTGACTTTGCAGCTTGAGCCCGACCAGACCTTCTTGGCGCCGGGCTTCGTGTTCCACATTGTGGGGACTCCCGGGTCCGAACCCACACCGGAGCCCTCGAGTGGCGCCGAGCCGGGTTGTTTCTTCTCTGGCACGGTGAACGGAGAGAAACGGTCCGCCGCCGCGCTCAACCTGTGCCACGGCCTGAGGGGCGGATTCTACTTCCAGGGGGAAGAGTATTTCATTCAGCCCCTGAACTCGAGCGACCTCGTTGGCACCGAGCAGGATGTCCACATGATCCGCCGGAGAGGTCGCGCAGCGTTGCCCGACGAGGGCGGCTCCAAATGCGGGGTCAACGAGGACGAGGAGAGGGTGCCAGAGAATCTGGAGAAAGAAGCTGGACGAGGAGCCTCAGAGGAAGACCAGACAGGTGAGGTTGGAGGAAAAACATGCGCACTTTATTTTACATTATTACACCTTCATAGATTTTATTATTTTACTAGAGCAACAATCTTTAAAGTGACCAAGGAAGCCAAAACAGGGAGATTTATTTAGGATATTGTGAAATATGCTCAGTTTATCTTCAAGTGAACACAGCTCCAGCTGCTGGCAGCTGGAGTTGAGCGGCTTCCAGCTGCGCAACGTGCGCAATGGACTTCGCTACCTTTTTTGACAGCTCTACCAGAGATGAGGAAGGAAAAAATAGGGGAGGAGAGGATTTGGAGAGAGTTGGGGAGGGGGGTGGTTTCTCCAAGGGGAAACGGGGGGGCGGTGGCGGAAAAAGGGGGGGGGGCAGCAGCAGGGCTGGGAACAGCCAAATCCGAGTAGTGCCAAGACGCGTAAACTCGCCTCCTGGTACAACTCGCACCGGCTGATATTTTCCCCCAGAAAGGATTTTTCTCTCGTCGCCTGTTCTCGCTCACATAATTTTCCACCACAGAAGGTCAGTGTAGGAATGTGGACCCTGAGGAGGAGGAGCTGCCGGTGGTGTGACACTGAGTAACAGTCGGCCTCTGTCCCTCTATTTACTTCACTGGCAGAGTTTGACTCTCATATCTATCAAAAATGTATTAAAAAAAAAAGGGTTGGCTCTTGGCCTCATCAGTTCACGTGTCCTCTGAATCTGGTTTGACCTCTCTCCTCTCTCCTCTCTCCTCTCTTCTCTCTTCTCTCCCTTTAGCCCATCACAGGACGAGGCGTTTCGTCTCCACCCCTCGCTACCTGGAGATCATGCTGGTGGCTGACCAGTCCATGGCTGAGTTCCACGGCGCCGGGCTCAAACCCTACCTGCTGACGATCATGGTCGCGCCTCTACCGCCACCCCAGCATCCACAACTCCATCAGCCTGGCAGTGGTGAAGCTGCTGGTGGTGTACGAGGAGGAACGGGGCCCCCAGGTGTCGTCCAACGCCGCCAAGACCCTTCGCAACTTCTGCCAGTGGCAGCGGCAGCACAACCCATCGAGCGACCGCCACCCCGAGCATTATGACACGGCTATTCTCTTCACTAGGACGGTAAATTGGAGCGGATAATAAGAACGTAGAGAACGGATTCAGGCGTATTCGAAGCATTAACCTGATTGTCTCTCCCTCGGTGTAGGACCTGTGTGGCGCCCTATCTTGTGACACTCTGGGTATGGCAGATGTTGGCACAGTGTGCGACCCTGACAGAAGCTGCTCAATCGTCGAGGACGATGGACTGCAAGCCGCCTTCACTGTGGCACACGAGCTGGGTAAATAGAAAAATCCGCGTTCTTGTGGGTTAAGAAAAAAAATTCTTAAAACACGGACCTCACTTACGCTAAAACTCTCACTTCATCTCTTAACCTGCAGGCCACGTCTTCAACATGCCTCATGATGATGCCAAGTTGTGCTCTGGGGTCAACAGTGCCCACTGGGGCTCTCACATGATGGCCTCCACCCTATCCAACCTGGACCAGCAGCAGCCATGGTCCCCCTGCTCCGCCCTCACGGTTACCACCTTCCTGGACAATGGCCATGGCCAGTGTCTCCTGGATAAACCGGTCAAACCTCAACCGCTTCCTCAGCCTCTGCCCGGGTCGGTTTACAATGCCGACCATCAGTGTCGTCTGACCTTTGGCGAAGAGTCCCAGCACTGCCCCGATCTGAGCACCACATGCGGAGCTCTGTGGTGCACTGTGACTACATCCAATGGCTTGCTGGTGTGCCAGACTAAGAACTTCCCCTGGGCTGACGGGACGCCATGTGGGCACGATAGCTACTGCCTGGCTGGACATTGTCTCACCAGCAGCCAAGCTGCCAAACACAAGGTAGGAACCAGGCCCAATCCAACTGCACATCAATGCACCCACAAAATTCAAGGAGTCATTCTACTGAAGAACAGTGCCGCTAAAGTGGCTAGTACCGGTTTTATTTTCCCTCCGGTTAGGACTTCAAATCAGTCAGACATATCCAATCCAGATCTAAATTGTAATGGTCATGTTGCTGGTGCTTTCAGAATCCTGTCAACGGTGGCTGGGGAGTGTGGGGTCCCTGGGGCGACTGCTCTCGGACCTGCGGTGGAGGGGTGCAGTTTTCTTTCCGTTCCTGTGATAACCCCGTGCCCAAGAATGGTGGCAAGTACTGCGAGGGCAAGAGGATCCAGTACCGCTCCTGTAACACAGAGATCTGCCCTGATACCAATGGTGAGACACGTCTATTATCCCATAGCGGTAAAATGAATGTGGAAGTCACGTTTTGCCTGCACATCGGCGTGAGAGTTAGCGGTGCCGATCAAGCTGAACCAGCAGTAAGTCTGACCTCTCTGAACCCCTTTCCTAGGTCTGTCATTCCGCGAGGAACAGTGCCTGGCCCACAACGACATGTCGGCCCAAGTGTCACTGGGTTCAGGCGAGGGTGTCGAGTGGGTGCCCAAATATGCTGGAATTTCCCCAAAAGACCGGTGTAAACTGGTGTGCCGGGCCAAAGGAACAGGATACTTCTTTGTCCTCAAATCGAAGGTGAGGGGTTGTTGATATATTGCTAAACTTTTTAAATCTTTGTTTAAGACTGAGGTTATACTATCCTTAGGGTCTTATCTCATTTCTCTCAGCCTTTAGGTTAATGTGCCGCTGGAGAAAAAAACTTTTCCTTTTTTTTTTTTTTTTACTGTTGACTCAAACCGTTTCGTAACGGTTTAACCGGAAATAATTCCGAAGTTTCATACGCGGTTCTCTGCTTCCCGCAGGTGGCTGATGGCACGCCCTGCAGCCCAGATTCCACCACGGTTTGTGTTCAAGGCCAGTGTGTCAAGGCCGGATGCGATCGCATCATTGGCTCTAACAGGCGCTTTGATAAGTGTGGTGTTTGCGGTGGGGATGGCTCAACCTGCAAGAAAGTGTCTGGCTCTCTGGATCGTGCAAGGTAAACACCGCACATCCTTTTTGTGTTATACATAAACGTAACGTCTTAAAACGGAAACCCCATATCATGTCAAAACCATTTTTCACGACTGGGTTTGACCTGCGTCTGTTGCTGTTTCAGGCTTGGTTACCAGGATGTTGTGACCCTACCTGTTGGTGCTACCCACGTGGACATCAAGCAACGTGCTGCAGGCAATGGTCGTTATGATAATAGCTACTTGGCAGTGCGTCGCCAGGATGGAAGCTACCTGTTAAATGGCGATTACAAGCTGATGACCGTGGAGACCGATATCGCCTTGCGCCAGGCACTGTTGCGGTACAGTGGCTCCTCTGCCACCCTGGAGCGCATCCGGAGCTTCTCCCCACTCCCTGAGCCCCTCACCATCCAAGTGCTGTCCGTCGGGGAAGCCCCGAGGCCTCGAGTAAAGTACAGCTACTTTGCGCCAAGACCCAACAATGCCGCTTCGGTGTCCAGCAGTAACGGAGGCCGCCGTCCGTCCATCAATGCCATCCGAGAGGTGGGTGGTGCCGAATGGACCCTGAGGGAGTGGGGTCCCTGCTCCCAGACCTGTGGAGGAGGGATGCAGCAGAGAGAGGTGGTGTGTCTGGATCCCCAGGGTCATCCCTCTGGAGATTGCCCGGAGGAGCTGCGCCCCTTGGCTTCGAGGTCCTGCGCCACCCAGGCCTGTCCCTCTTGGCTTCTCGGAGAATGGTCGGTGTGCTCCAAGGCCTGCGGCCGGGGCTTCCGCAAGCGCCCGCTACGCTGCGTCGGCCACGATGGGCGTACACTGACCCACGAAAGCTGTGACCCCAAAGACCGACCGCGACCTCTGCTGGAGCTGTGCAATCAGAGTGCCTGTTAAGGACCGCTTCCACCGATCCAATTTCTTTTCATACGCCCCGCCTCTCAGAAATACGTCGAATGAAGGCTCTGATCTTCGCTGCCTCCTTTCATACACAGACAAGTAAAGAGGCGGGTAAATGTTTACATGCAGACTGCTGCCAGTTCTCATGAGTTCCAGGTTGTCTAATAGCAACCACGTGCCAGTGGGTCCAGGCTGACTATAAAGGCCGATTTTTTTTGCCCATTACGTCCATCCATTTTAAAGACAGACATTGGCCTTAAGTGGCATTGCCACATATTGCAGCGATAAAGACTGATTAGAACTTGCTACCTGTCTGGCCTCAGTGCAGGGAAGCCACATTTTGCCTCCCTTTCGGGGTAGAGAGCATGGGCCTTCCCGACTTCCCAAAGGAGCATGCTGCTTATCATGTCAATGTCATGTGTGCGGTAGCAAAGTTTGAGACTGTGTGTGCGTGACACTGTGTGTATATTTCAGATGTTTAATACATGTATTAGTTTGTCCAAGCTGGGCTGGACGGACACATAAGGGTCGGGACGGGGGGAGATTATTGCAGATTATATAAAGAAACATATGATAGAGAGTAGCGCGTATTCTACTTGCTCAGCCCATCAGGTATGGATAATAATATAGCTAATAGTCGTAGCGTTTATCTTCAGACTTCAAAAGTCCAGCTTTACTTATCACAAGCCTGCAGCACTTCATCTTTTTTTTTTTGTCAGAGGCACATTGTTAACACCAGCTGTCACTAAATGCCTCAGTCACAGTCACTTTAGCCATATCTTGTCCTCGTCTACGCAGCCTTCGATGAGAGAGCTCTTCAGAGACCAAAGAGGAGTGTGTGTGTGTGCGTGTGTGTGTGTGTGTGTGTATGGAGATGTAAAGAGGGACTTGTCTCCTGCTACTACTTCATAAGTAAGTCTCTCCTGCCTTCTGTGAAGGCACCTTGTTTTGTTTTTCTCTATCAATCTTTTCCTTTTGTACAGAATATCCAAACATTATTTATTTTTGTACAGCCTGTTGAATATAATCATGTGGCTTTTTTTAAAAATTATTATGATTCATGAATAAAGTATCACATTGACTTGTGCAGATAATGTGTCCGGAGTTGTTTGTTCTTTAGGGAGATGTGATGATTTTTACATGCACACACACACACACACACACACACAGAGGTTTGTACAGCACCAGAGACGTTTGGGAGTTTTTTTTTCCTCTAACCTTTACAATATAGCAGAAAAAAATCACTTTAAAGCTGCATTTTCAATATAAAACTACACATTATTTGAACAATTACATATTTTTGAGCCAGCAGTTTGGTTCAACTGAAAGCCTCCAGGTAAACAACTTAATCAGAATCAGCTTCAATTTGCCAAATCTGTGTTTACGGTACATACAAGGAAGGACTTTACTCAGTTTACTATACATAAACGGACATACAGTTGGGATAAGGACAGCAAGACTAAATAAACAAATTAGAGATAACACTCGCATGTACAAATTTGTCTAAATTCAATCCTAACTGAATCCGAAACTCTTATTTGCTGTTTAACGCAGTGACGGCCAACAAAGAATGGCCTCAAAAGGATGGTTTAAGCCAGAGCCTCTACCTCTCAAAGACAGCAACACAAGTGATGCATAACACAGAAAGAGAAAATTGGACTCTAGTTAATTAATCCCACTGGTTGGGGGTCTTTTGACAGCCTCCGAACACTTCACCTAGGTTTGGAACTCCATAGTGTACCTAAAATGTGCACACGCTTTGTTTCGTTTTGTCCAGCAGGCGGCAGTATTTTAGAGAGTCCATCTAGTCCCTCAAGACCAGACCTGGACATTTTAGACCATCCGGCCCTTTGTGTTCAGAACTGAAGGAGCCGGCGACGAGAGGCGAAACGTCTTCAAACAAGATAAGAAGTCCAAATGCTTCTTACTAAACACTCTGAGACCAAAGAGGAGAACTTTCCACACATGAGGAGGCTTGCTCAGAAGATTTTAGTCCTCTTTGGATCTTACCTACATATGTGAACAGACATTCTGAGTGATAAAGTTCAACAAATCCAAATGCAGATCATCTATCACTGGTGATCACCTCTCAACTGTCCTTCGCATCGCCACCTCAGACATTCAGCCAGATTTAAATGCACTTGTTCAAGCCCGAGACGGACTGGATTTGTCTCACTGAACAAATAAAATGACCTGAAAACGTCAAAAGAACTTATTGCTTTTTTACAGAATTTACAGAATATCCTTATACTCACGATTACCAATAGCAGCTAATCGAAATATATAATTTACTGCTTTTTGCAATGGGAGAAAATTTATACTGAGCAGAATTAAGTTCAAGTTCTCGTTGGTTCGACCCTCCAACACAGTTCAGATTTTTCATGTGGTCCCCCTGTGAAATGAATTGCCCAGCCCTGCTCAAGACAGTCTAGTCAGAGTTGGATCAAAATGTTAGACAGCAAAACTAAACCTGAAGGCCTGTTGCCTGGGGCTGTGTGGTAGCTACCCATTTGGCTATGTTTGGAATCCGGCCTTGCATCTTAAAATGAGTTTTCAAGCTAAACGCTTGCATGCTAATATGTGTTGAAGTCTATTCCATATATCATCTGTTGGATGTGCTGTGAATTTAATTAACAATCGCCTCAGGTACCTTAATATTAAGGCTAATTCAACACAAGAATCATGGACAAAATTTGACATAACAGTTATTTTCATTTACAGGCTGATAAAGAAGAAAACGCCTTTAAGAAGATATATTTTTGCATCGTTGCATCTTTTTTATTACATTCCCACTCTCTTCTCTGTGATACATCCACAGCTTTGTATTATGTTCTCTTTGGTCAAGCATCTCCCATGAACTACAGACTCCAACTGAGACCATAAAACTCCTCACGCCTTCACTTAAAAGCCAAAGTTTTGTGTGTCACTTCCTGTCGGGCCCTGAGCTAGACGATCGCCCACCACGACGGCTCCCAATGCAGCACAAAGGAAATCATTATCCTGTAATTATCAATGGTTAAGAAGAAGATCGGCCATCTCTGCAATCTGCATAATGACAAAATGGGTCACCAGAATCTGAATGTCTAAACAACTAGTGGTGTCAGGGAAGATGTTTAATGCACGTTTTTTTTCTCAGATTTTACAAGTGACCAAGAAAAACACACAATCGAGGAGGAAAATGTCATCACTGATACCAAACGAAGCCTCCATTTGCTTGTTTTTTCACGCCTCAACGTCACATCATTGCAGCTTAAAAAGAACCCATCTGGAAGGCATTATGAATCACTGCTGCTCAATGTGGGTGGCATTTTCGAGACAAAATGCTCTTCGTGCTTTTGCCACCCTTGGTTGGCCATAAAAGAGAATGTCAAACTTGGTCGTTTGAATTCAATCCGAACTCATTTCAAACTCTGAAGAAAATATTGTTCAAAATTCAATAAATCCAAATTTAATAAAAAATGATGATCTCTTTGCCTATTTACATGATTTTAGATAAAAAGATCTTCTACATCGGTAAAGGAATATCAATTTTTGTCCCAGTTTTGACGTACGCAGTCAGGGCGGCTGCTGTTTAATACAGTAAAATATTTTTTAAAGTTTAATGTGACGATGATTTTGCCAGAGCCATTTTTGATGGGGAACTTTTATGGTCGTTGTGCCCGGGGCCTTGTCAGAACCATAATTTAACTCCTAATTGTCAGTTTTATGATGTAATTAAATCTCGACAGGTTAAAACAAGTCACGTTTGATGTTTTTGAAGTATTCCCACGGAGGTAGGTGGGCCATTCATTCTGACATTCATTAAAGTCTTTCAGAAGTTCTGATTAGAAAATGACATATTTTGTTCTCTTTGAGTTCTTTAAATGGCATCAGAATGGTAGGTTTCGCTTCTACAATGTTAAGGCTCACCACCGCAAGTTGTCTGGGTTGATCGCTTAGGTTTTCTACACAGAAGATCCAACGCTGTCAGAATGAAAGCACAAATCCTCAGCCATGATGTTTACTGCTTATTGCGGCCCAGATATGTGTGATATTAAATTTAAAAAAAAAACACCACCTGAGCATGTTAACAAGATCAAAAATGAGATTTTGACTGAAGGCAGTCTTTAATACCCATCATACATGCAGGGTAAATAAATAATACATTTTGACAGGTTAAATTTGTTCAAACAAATATGAATTAAATATAAGAAAACCATCAAGGAGACTGACCAACTGAACACTGCAGAGTGTGATTTTAAGTAGTACAAACTACCTGTAAGATCAATGGGACCATTTATGCAATAATACACTACAATTATTCTGCTGTCCCTGTTTTATATTTTTATTATAATTATGGTTAAGTATTTTGCTAACTGCTAACTGCTAACTGCTTTGTAGATGTACACACTGACTGTACATTGACAGAATGTCCCAGCACTACCCTGTCTGGCCACTAGGTGGCCCCTCACTCCTGTTTAACAGATGGGAAATCGGTACTATTGCTCCTACGGATTTATGACTATGTCAAAATCTCACCTCTGCCCTGCAAAAACTCCTTTTAAATGATAGTCAAAAGTCAGCAGAGGCCGATGGAGCTCATGACATGCAATGCAATAAAACGCATACAACACAAAGAGACAAAACAAAACAGTCAAATCATGTTGATGGTTCAAGAGCCAACTTTTCTGGAGCTTTCAGTTACATAACATGGAGAATATCTCAACTCCCCTGTTTGATATTCATGAGCGCGCCCTTTAATGTTGGATGGGTCTCTGGGCCCCTGAGTAGAGGTCAGATCATTCTTTCTGCGCCCCTTCCTTAAAACAAGCTCACTCCCACAAAACAAAGACTCTCTGTAATCTTGCCAGGTGTGTTTTGGCGTGGCCTAATGTGTTGATAAGGGGGATGTTTTTGGATTGTCTCATATTTGGCTCCAGGACATGTTTTAAAAACAATAAATAAGAGAGTGGTGCAGTTCTATAAATGTGCCATCGCGCAGGTCTCTCTCTCTCTCTCTCTCTCTCTCTCTCTCTCTGTCATTCCACATACGTAACATGACTCGGATCGGAAATGTAGCAATTCCGTCTTCAAAGTAAATCCTCTTCAATTTACTTTTGGTAAAGTTACTATGTTTGTCCCGTAATTTATTTAGAAAAAAAAGGTAAACTTTCTTATACCCACATTCATTACTCGTAACGTGAAACATTTCATGTCATGAATTCGTTTTCTTTTGTTTTATGACGATTATGGCTTATACAGCTACAGTGGAAAAAAAGCTAATCTAATACCTTTTAATCTAATACGTACGTTTTGTTTTTGATCTTTTGAATAATTGCTTGAATTTAAAATATTAAAACGTTATGTGGAAATCTAACAATGGAGAACCTATTTTAAATATGTGTACATCTGTTGAAGTCTAAAGGGGCACTGATTGGTTTAAAAATATATATTTTCAAACAAAACGTCACAAAGGAGAAACATGTCACAGTATATTATTTTAACACAAGTGTATTACTATTAGTAGCTGATATGAATAAATAAATATAAAGCCATCGATATAAGCTTTATTTTGAAAATATTGACCAGAAGTCATTCCATGTGCGTTCTCTTCTCTCTCTCTCTCTCTCTCTCTCTCTCTCTCTCTCTCTCTCTCCGGCTGTCTGGTTAAACTCAACAGGGTCGTTTGAGTAAACCAGGGCCGGCGGGGAGTGGAGGACAGGGGGATAAAAGCGGTGAGAGGTGTGGGAGCAGGACGTGTTGGGAGGACAGCCGGAGCTTCACTCCTGAGGACGGACGGGGGGAGTGAAACGTTGAGGTAACCCGGACTGAGCTGGTGTCTCTCGGGGGAAGGCGGCGGGCTCCTAACGATGTTCCTGGAGGAGCCGGATAGGTGACTGAAGGGAGTGAAGTTTCTGGCGTGTTCTGTCAAAGACTGGGAAAGCAGGAGCGGGCCTGAAGGTGGACGTGGACGGGTCATGGAAAACCCCTGGAGGAGGACGCAGGCGCTGGGATGGAGCTCGCTGCTGCTCTGTTTATTCGCGGGTGAGTTTTTGGTTGTTTACTTTCCCACAGAATTGACCACATGTTTTATTAACAACCGCGGGGAACGAGTTGGGAAAACTTTTTATTTTTCTTTAAGCCTGTTTTATTCCTGTCACGTTTTGGTTTCCGGTTTCATCGTCCTCCAGATTGAGCACATGAGTTCCCTTTTAAGTGTGAGGAGGGGGGCAGGGGAGAGGGGGTGTTTAAGGACCTGGTGCCATTGTCTCCCAAGCGTGTGGTGAGACAGGAGCCAGGACCTCCCAGGACCACCCAGTCAGAGCTGCACCGGTGGGACCTACATGGGGGCATTTACATGGAAATACCACAGTTTTTTAATGCAGGGATAAAGTGTTAAAACTCAAGGTGGGCTGACTGTTTAACTCCATCACGGAGGGGACTGATTGCAGAAAAGCATGTGTCTGCTTTCTGTTCTTGCCGGAAAAATGCACACATGCCTTCAGGCACATATCATTTGAGTGTGAGTGATCACACACACGAGTGCACGGAGCTTTTTGTTGCAAGCGTCCCCTCACCTTTAGTGTGTGCCTGCAGCCTCCAGAAAGACCTCAACCATCTGCACAACACCATCGCTCATGTTTTGGCGCCAGGTTGAGACGAGTACACAGCAGAAGCACAGCTGTGTTCGTAGAGCTTTTGTGAATATGGAGGCTTTGTCTTAGCAGGGGTTTGGGTAGCGGGGGGGGCTGGTGAATGCTAATCAAGTGCACACACAAAATCATGTAACAGATCCCTCAAATGCCACATCCGCTGGGAGCGTGAATCAAAGCGCTGTGTCATGAATTGGCACATGTGTTAAGCGACGCTTAAATCACATTTGACCCTCCCAAGCCAAACACATGTCAGTCATTATGTCACCTCCCACTCAAAAAATAAAGAATTCACTTTCTGGATCACTGTGTCGGCACATTTTTATAGCAACCTCCTTCACAAACAGCTCCCCGGAGTACTGCTCAAGGCGTGCGATGTACTGCTGAGCTCCCATAAGGACGGGTGATTCTCAACATTTCAAATCAGCAGCTCAGATAGCCTGACTTTTTGTTTGGAACACGGGTCAAACTCCAGAAACACGCTATCCTTACAAGCTATAATGCAACTCTGCACTTTAGGTGCTCCTAACAGTTAGCGTGCTCCAAAGGCCAGGCTGACAGCGTGTTTAGTTAGTGTTGTAATGATAAAATAATAAAAATGACTTTCCATGTGGGAAAAATCAGATTTAAGAAAAGACTTTGATGTTATGTCTGCAGAAAAATGGCAGACAAAAGTAACTAATTAGTTTTCCCCATGTAATTATATCCCCGAAGGTCTTGGAATTATTATATAATCAATAGCGTAAAAAATTCCAATTTAATTCTAATTTAACACACACATGTAAAATGTCGAGATAGAGATAATAAGTGTTACTAAGTGTTGACCTATTTATTAGCAGGATTAAAAGCCAAAACTACCGGATGGATTTCAGTAAAACGTGGTGGGAGGATGGGGAATGAGCCCAGGAAAATGTTGATTTTTAGGGCAAATCCAGAAAGTTTAATTTAAGGGAACTGTTGCGCAGAAGTTTTCAATCTCTGAGTCTCTTGTTGATCAGTCAAAGAATCTGGATCCGCTGATTCTTTGTCAATGTTGCTCAAGTGATAATTCATAATTAAATCAAGATTGTAACGGGATCCTTTTCTCTGTTTTCAGTTAGAAAATTCTATATTTAGGAGCTTAAAGCCGCTCAGCCATGCAGGCCGACTGGCCGCCTCAGTCAGCCTGGGCATGGAAAGATAAACCAAGCGTGTCCACTGCTAACTCTTGTATTGCATTAAATATTATATGGACGGACAGAGCTCAAATTCAGAGAGAGAAGACTGTGGACCAATCAATGTTTCAGTGATTTGATTTGGGTTCTGATCTGACCCTTGCGTACGGTAACATACCTGCGGAGGTGGTGGGAGTAAACCCTAACGTCCCCCCGTCAGTTCACCGCAGAGATCATTTTCTAAATGTTTCTTTTCCTCAGTCGTCCCCCGCAGGTATTGATAACTCCTGCACCCACAATAAATCGCCCGTCTTCACGCTTTTAAATCTATATCTGCAGGTATAAAAAGGAAAAAAAAAAAAAGAAAGCTTCTGTAAGGGCGTCTTTTATCAGAAGTCTTCTCATAGCTCTCTCCGACACAATTCTTTATTCTTGCACTTAAAGGCTTTATCTCTCAATGGAGGACTGGTTCCACCGAATTGAACCCTCGGCTTGTTCTTACAGAGTGTTTATGTTGCAGGTGGCGGTGAAGCCCAATGTGAAGGCTGTACTGAATACTGCTGCGACGGATCCCCACCTTTCTGCTGTTCGTACTACGCCTACGTTGGGGACGTCCTCTCGTAAGTCGCTGCCCTGACACATTTGACAAACTTATAATTATGAAACCCAGAAAATAAAATTTCCATTATAATAAACATACATGTAAATGCATTCTTGAGTTTTTCTAAACATCATAAGTAGCTTGCAATAAACACATATTATTATATTTAAAGTTATTTACCCCTTTTCTCCCCCGGAAATATTCACTTTGGATGCCAGCTAAAGCGTTAGCAAGCTCCCCTTGTGAATGTTATATTCCTGAAAATCGAGGAAATGATCATTACATCATTAGTGGTGCCTCAGATCCTTCGTCTAAGCTTGGTAGCGCAAAAAGCTATTGGAGGCTGGAAGTTTGTGTATTTTTGCACACTTTTTTTAACATTTTCTGACACCAGGATTGGCCACCAGGTGGCGATATATTTAGTCTCCAACAGACGAAACGCAAGTCAATAAGGAAATCATACTTTATACTTCCATGGTGACATCCTCATGCCGCACTGCCGCAAATCAGTGACGTCAGCAGCATATTGCTAATCTATTTAAGGTGTGTTCGTCAGGGACTTTTGGGGATGTACCTTTGCAGTGGCATGTCAGCCGAGTTGCCTTCTTTGTTGTTGTATTTTATGTACAAGCTCCCAGCTTCTTCTAAACTTCTGGTGTTTAGAACAATACTTTAATGCTGTTTTGCTGTGAGGCTCCAGAAAGGTCTTGTAGAAACCTCACCCGACCTTCATTATAAGATGAAATGTTCCTTTAATATGCACTTGTTTTTTGCCGCGCGATCTGTGCTGAAATGAACCCTTAACGAGTGTCGCCTAGTTCAGGCAGTTGTTTTTTTTCTATTAATGTCTACATCCAGAAATAGAAAAGGTTGTCGTTGACTCTGACACCTTTGTGAAGAGAAATTACTGAATAACTTGTCCGGCCTTTCTCACTATTAGACTTTTTGTATAAAAAATGGGCAGAGAAGTTAAAATAAATCATCTTCCTGTGCAATAGTTGTTGGTTTTTTTTTCCCCAGTTACTGGTAAACATTTTCCAGCTACAGGTTGTGGTGCTGCTCCGGGTCTGGCAGCATGATTGAAATGAGTAAACGGACAACCCAGCTGTCTTTAAACATGCCTGAAAGCCTCATCACGAGATCTGACCTTTGACCCCCTGCCTGCCGCGATTCAGCACAGCTGCTTGAGCATTTCTGTTTCTTTTTGTGATAAAGCCATTTTTAAAATACATAAAAATATACCACCTCTGCTTGCACAATGTTCTTTTCGAGCTGCTCTCAAAGTCAGAGTCTGAATCCGACTTGGTGACTGGTGTCAACAAAATCTGGAAACGATGAGTGTGTGGGGTTATTTTTCTACTTTGCAGTGCCAGTTCACACGCTCCTGTGCACTGAACACACACCATGAACCAACGCACACTCCCATGCCAGCGACACAGGAGTCACGGTAGCACTGTGTGTGTGTGTTCCAGGGGCACGGCCATCTCCGGGATCGTTTTCGGCGTGGTGTTCCTGATGGGCGCGGTGGCAGCCCTGTTCCTGTGCGTGTGCATGTGTATGAAGAATGGGCGGGGCGCACGCGTCGGCGTGTTCAACACCTCCTACGTCAACACTGTTACCCAAGGCTTCCCAGGTGGGTCTGATAGGGCGAAAGAAATAGATGAGGCAAAACAGGTCAACGGTACAATTTATTGCTCATCATTAAGCAATAAATCATTACGATTATGATTATTATGATTAATTACTTTTAAGGAAGTACTGATTTCTGATGTTATGACATATCTGCTCATGTTTTTTCCTGAATAAATCCCCTCCAAAGCAATGAGCTCAATGATCTCCATTGTTTATGATTCCATTTCCCTAATCGTATATAAGAAATACAACTCCCTCACTCTCTAACTTAAGTTTCATAAAGGACATGTTTCATTTGAATCGGTTATTGTCACGCTGTGTAGGTGTTTTTGATGAGTTATTTGATGCTATAAAAAGGCGTTGTCTGTTACACAAATTGCCACAGTGATACTTTGTCTTTTTGGGCAGCCTCATGAGGAGAGGATAGCAGGTCTAAAAACTGAATTGGCTGTTCTGTGCTACGTGATCTGCTTTGGCCTTGGACACTTTTCCTTGCTGGTAACACAAAGACAGAAGAGATTCTTTTCGGAGCTTAAACCATCCCCAGCTAACCGTGCTGGTGGTTCTAAACGCTATTTGTTATGTTTTCTCTGTCACACCCTGTCCCTGTTATCACGTTGTTTTCTCAGGTACATT
>KV751369.1:1120961-1137641 GCA_001698575.1 Mola mola | reverse complement strand
CCACCCTTTTTGCCATTTTCCACCAGAGAGATTTCTCCCCCCTTGCTGCAATGTTGTGTCATACATTAATAATGTTACTGATGCGTTGCATGTCCTTGGCTTGATATCCACCATTCAGAGTAGAGATGGTTTATGAAACTGTTTCTTCTTCAAGGTAGACGACACACCATCAAAAGTAGATATCAATTTGTTTCGAAATCCAAGTGTGAAATTGGAGTACTTGTTTAAAATGCCACGTTAGGCTACGTGTGTGTGTGTGTGTGTGTGTGGGTGAAAAATGTGAGAAGAGATTTACATCAGAAAATGAACGGGCATATTTGTCTGCGCAATGCTATTTCTGGATCTCTCTTCTGTTTGGTGTCCATGATAAAGCGGACTTGCTGTGTTTTTACAGGCAACAGGAGTGATGAAGAACTACTGTGAGTGTGTGTGTGCTTGGTAGGAAGCCATTGTTTAGAAAATCCCTCATGTCTGAACTGGTGGTATGGTTTGTATAAAAACTCACTTAAATCTTCATTTGGGATTTGGGTGATGGGTGTTTGTATTGTTGGGAACTTAATAGCCGTCAAAGATGTTTAAGTATTTTAATTTGTAATGAATAAAACTGAAGTTTACAAACACAATCATATAAATGAGGGTTTGTGAAACACTGACTGTGGGTGCGGTGTGAAAGTGGTGCTCACAACCTGTGGTGATGATTCCAACTATGTACACACCCACATCCCAGGGCCCTGACTCACAATTGCTCTTAGGAACAACGCTGATTAAGGGTTACCTAAACTCGCAATCAGCCATAGCTTTTATAAATGTAGAAATAAATATGCTTATTTATTACCTTTGATTTCAAAAAAGTTAAGTTCAGCCTGCTGTGCTTTCATGTCAGAAAATGTTGCCTTTAGCTCCATTTAGCCTCTTTTGAATTTGATGTGACAATGTATTGATTATTTCCTGTTGAAATCAACCTGGTTATTAAAGAATGAAAATGCTGTGTCGCTCAGTCTGTGTGTTGAGAATGAGTGTAGGGTGTACATGTGTGCATCCAAAAAAAGGTGCCAGCTGAGCATTGTGAGGTTTTGTTTTTGTGACATGGCCCATTGAAAAAAAAGATGATGTAACATAATGGGAAAAAGACATAGTCAGGTACAGCAATGCTGAGGTTTTAATGGCCTAAAGATTTGTCTTTCAGTTAGGGACGGTCATTGTATGAAGTTAATATTTTATTTCAGAGATTCATTTCATCAAGATAATGTTCAACTACATTTCTCTACTGCAGAAAAATCTCAATTGATATAGAACTCAAATAAATTTTCGACCAGCTTTGTATCATTACAATGTGTGAAATGCCTTCACCCAGAGCCCCCATCCAATTGATCCATAGAGTGGTATTTTCAAGGGCTCTATGGATGTTGTATGAACATCGAGTTGTGCTTCCACATTTTTTTGAATTCCCGTCTCCGTGGACACAGAGTATAGCAGTCAGGTGGAGACAGAGAGCTACCTATCTCTCTCAGATCAAAATAGGGGCATCTTGCAAATCTGTTAAATATCAAATATAAACCATGATTATATTTATAGCCTAAAGGTTTTTCAAAAAATAATTTTAGCACATTGTTTAACTTGCAAGCAGAGATCATTTTAGAGCAAAAGGGACTACTGTTTATTTGTGGCAACAATTGCAAAGAGATTACAATCTTTTTGCAGTGAAAGGCTTAAGAACAATCAATTCTTGCATCATGTAAAAGCTCTGACTGAACCATAAGTATTTTATGATG
Source organism: Mola mola (assembly GCA_001698575.1). NCBI lineage: Eukaryota > Metazoa > Chordata > Actinopteri > Tetraodontiformes > Molidae > Mola > Mola mola. Next base: position 1,135,869 of record KV751369.1, on the reverse strand, counting down.
CAAGACATTCACATCTGGGTAGCCATACTTCATAGTGGAGTCAGATCAGTGTGCATTTGTGTGTGTTGGCCAACGATTGCAGAGTGACTCCCAGCCGTCTACCAGCAAGGTCAGAGCCAGTTTAGCAGACTTTTACTGATTGAGCCTGCCATTCAATTTTGTTTAATTTTAGTTTTAGGCTCACAGACACACCTTCATGTTGGCTGCCAGGTTACACACCCGCACACAGCCTCTCTTCCTTACAAAACCAAAGCAGGCAGATGATGAAATACCCCCTCCCAGATGGCTTGGATAATGGTGTTGCAAAGAGGGAGGCTATAACAGGCAGTTCCCGAGGGTTGGCAGCAGGCTCCGTTTCCACGGTGATTATAACCAAGGAAACGAACAGTCCCTCATCATGTCAAGACAAATTGAGTGGGCAGAAGTCTGGACTTCTCCTTACACACCTCTAATGAGATGGGAAACAGATTTGTCTGAGATGCTGAAGAACTCTAAGAGGAAGATTAATTGGTGCTTCACACTAAATTTAATGTTCCTCGCAGATTCAGAGAAGACTTTGGAAGGACTGCTAAACTAGTTCTGAGTAAGCAAAAGAAGGCATGTAGGTATGTAGATTAGGACAGGTAGTACATAACATATAAATTTGATCCCGTGAGGCAGATTATCAATATAGGTGAGTGTGATTATATTATGATTAGGTATTTGACCAAGTAAAAACATTTTAGTTTTCATTTTTCTATGTCTACCAATATCCAGACCGGACCTTCTGTTGTGCCCTGGTATTTATTTTTCTGATGAAGGCGGCCTGTCTGGTTTTGCATCTGGTCTCTAAATGAACTTGTGGCTGGCACGGAGTGCGAAGGGATGGGAGGTGAGTTTGATTACCCTGTAATCAATGAAACGCACGCCCCACTGGATCTGCTGCTTAAGTGTCAGTCACTGATAGCCTTACACACACACACACACACACACACACACACACACACACACCAGAGTAGGATAACGTTGCACCAACATTTTAAGGCCAGCCAAAGATGATCTGTAAGTTTTAAGTAAGATCAGGAGTCTGCTTGCCAAAGTGACAGTACAGTGCAAGTGTGTGCACATGAGCAGTGTTGCGGGTTGAGCAACAAATTCCCACAGTAATGCATCTTGTAAACAACCCACAGACAGCCAAGCTCTCTGCTCGCTTACCCCCCAACTCATTGATTAATGACTCAAAGCAAAGCTGTATAATTTTACTGTATTACATAACACATTGACCTAGTCATAAATGTTTAACGACTTCCATGGATGGCTCAATATTTACCCAATCGGGCTGTCTTTTCTTTCTCTTCTGCATAATGACTGTATATCTGAGCCATTGTTAACTGTCTCAAAGACTAACCTTATTTTGGGTTAGGTACATTTTAATCCCATTCTGGACAACAAAGCCTTGTCTTGGCTACTTGTGTAGCTACTTGCTTGGACATAGCCAAAGATGCATGTTAAAGGTGTGTGTGTGTAGCTAGTGCGACACATCTTACTCTCCAGTGAAGCCTCCCCCTGGGTTGAGAGCTGATCTGAGACACCCTCCCACCCAGCACCTCCGTCTCCCAACTCCCCTTGGCACGCCTGGGCCACTCTGATAAGACTCACAATTAATAGCGCTGTAGGACCAGCGCCTACGGGAGCACTTCAAAGATAGTGTATTTATATATACTGTATGTGTGTGTGGTTATTGTTCACATAAATACATTTTAACTATTTTCCAGCATCTCTGTGACTGTGAAAGTACACCATGTCTATATGTGTGTGTTCAAATGTGTGATGTAATATGTATGTTTTCTGGCACTCTCACATTTGCATTTAATGGTTAATAAACCCTTTCCTGCTTTTTAGCTTGGCTGATCATGCGGTATATGTGAACGCACACATATGGGTACATTTAATGCCTTTACATTATGACTTTAAAATGAAATTCTTCAGGCAATTGTTATATTATGTCTTAAAAAGGCCCACATATGCAGAATGCTGTGCAGTTGCATCAATAGTTAGAAATAATCTTTTCTTGGAGAGGTGAGGGGCAGAAATTCAAACTATATTGTTCAGGCTGAATAAATTGAGTTTTCTAAGCTCTGTTTTTCTCCTTGTCCATGTGAAGACAAGCTTGTAATGAACCATTACAACGTTGGTCTTTTTTCCGTTCTAATGAAATTTTACTTTTCAAAATGTGTGTGCAGACAATTTGTCAGGTTGTAAACAGTGCACAAAATCTTCTTGACTGGTTGATGTAAAAATAAATGGTTTGTCATTAAAATGTCAGAAAATAGTGAAACATTATTATGTGATTTTTAAAGGGCCGACTAGTCCAAAATCAGGAGATATTCATGCTACATCCTCACACTTTGCATAACTTTTGCTCTGTTAATGCAAAATGTCCACACTATTCCACCACTTTTGGACCCCTAACGTGGAGAAAATGTGAAAATGCTGTTGAGCCTGTTGAAGTTTTTTTTTGGCTCCAGAGTGTGTTTTAGTCTGGTGCAAAAAATGATGCACATAACCATTTTCTCTTCTAATCAGGTCCTTACAGTTGACTCCTTCCCTGATTTGGCATTATCACAAGATCCTTTATTTGAAGAAAACAGACCAGTCATTAATTCAACATAAACAGCCAACACCATGGCTAGAACTGTACAAATTTTGTTATTTATTCTTTATTGTGTGGATAATCCTTTCCCATTATGGTGCTTTCCTCTTGGGAGAGATATTGCTCCTGGTATCACTGTTGCCAAGTTTGCATTGCGACAACTCCCAATCAATATTGTCCGCTGTCATGACTGTGTAATTAACAGGTGTTATTTCAGTCACAGCTCCACCATGAAACCATGCTTTTTGCCATTGAAAAAAAAAGCAACCAACCCTACTCCCACTGTTTACAGCAGCACATGCATGCTGAATGCATGTAAATGAATGAATGGTTAACATTCATTCATTCATTTACAGTTTTTAACATTTTATTTGGACAGAGTTTAGTTATAAAACTAGAGTTTAAACCTGTTTTAAAACTTTAAGAAACTGAAAAAAATCTCAATTCTGCAGCTGAAACAACAAAAACAAAAAACAAAATTAATTTTGTAATTTATTAATACATTTACTGTATTATCTCTAATCTCAACCGCATTATTAAGCAAAAAGTGAGTGCACTTGAACAATAAAGAAACAAGGTGAAAACACAGATCTGACACGGGATGGGAAAGCAAAGATTTTGTTGCATGTATCAAAGGTTTGCCTGGATATGATTTGGGTCATGGTTTCCAGCTGTGGAGTAAAATGGGTCACCTGCCTGAGATGGGAACTGCAACTTTGAATTGCAATGTACCAAAATTCATACACATACATGATTAATGTGAATTGCTACAGTGTGCTTTTCATTCTGATCATAACCCTCCTTGGGGTAGTAAAACACTCTATCAAATTGTGCTAGCAAGTAATCTCACTTTAATCGCTGCACTACTACAGACTTGTATGTTATTACATTGCATTATTAGATTGTTGTTTTTTTTTCTTTTTTCTATGTGCCTCCATCTGGGTAAAATGAATTCCATTCATCCTCAAATTATGAGGGGAATTTTAATGCTTTGTTGGGTCTATAAACCAACATTTCATGCTAAACATTAACAGCTTGTACATAGCGATTGTGCAAATTCATTTTCTGATGCCAAATGGGTCAGCTTTTTTTTGTTGTTGTTTGTTTTTATTGCTTATTGTTTGCAACTTTTTTTTTTTGCTCTTTTTCTCCCATTTTTGTTGAACTTTAGAGATGTTTCATCACGAAGTTTGATCAATAAACAGCACATGATGGAGTTCTGCTTTAGTGGTATCACTTGTAATTTCTGTTTTGGGGAGAATTGGCACGCTAAGCAATATGTGCTCAGGGCTTCTGCTGACTTTAATTGAACTATCTTCTCGAAGTCAATCTCATGGCATCAGCCTTCTTTCCCCTGGCTTATTCCATTCCTTTGCACTGATGGCTATCATGGCAGATTGAGACCAAAGGGGGATATTTGTCCTGACCAGGCTGCCATCTTAATCCTCAGTGTCCAGATTACTTCTCCCTCCCCTCCCTGGAGGATGACCGGCTGGCATGCTGGCAGAACTGTGAAGCAGAGCTGAGAAAGGATAAAGATGGAGATGAAAAAAGCCTGATGTCTCCTTCTACAGTATAACATACATTTTGTCTAACACACTGCTGTTGATGTGTTGCTCCATTTGTCTGCCCTGCCTTTAGTCCATCTGTTGCTAGCACAGGGTAGATTCTACCATGCCAGTAGGAACTGAACACTGAAATCCCTTATCTTTTCTTTATGCAGAGGATTAGCAAAATGCAAATTGAATGAAATCCCTTATTTCCCAACTCATTTACGATGTAGAAGGGAAGTGCAGTTTTATTTCTTTGCCCATTGTATACTTTTTGCCAGGACAATCTTTTGGTATAAAATGGTACCGACAAAAGATGCCATCATTCTTTTCTAAACTATCTCTTCCCATCTTCAGAATTCCCCTGCCTGATTTACTTTGGCCTTCCTCTCTGTCTCATCTCTCGCATCTTTTCTGTCTTACAAAGTGCTTGACCTTCTGTTTGAACCCAAAGGCTTATTGTCCAATTCATCTGTTCGCCCCCCGTACCTCGCCACTGCAGTTATTGTTCTTTTGCTCACTTTCTCCTCTCATGCCGTTCGTGATTTGCCATCCAAAAAAGGATGACCAAAAGAATTTGAATGTCTGCAAGCAGGTGGTGCTAATTTGCCTACATATGCCTCAAGCAGAGAGGAAGCTGTTTTATCTTTTTCAATTAGAGACAGCGAGAGGCCAGAGGGTGAGCAGATAAGATCAAAATGAAACCGGGCACCTAGAAAGTGGGATAATTAAAACATAGCACACATGCAAACAACTTTTTAACGATTATTTGAAAAATCTCTGCTCTCAGTTGGCCTTGGGTTTTACTGTTACTGAGCAGGATGGGTTTTGGTCTATACTCTATTGTCACTGCTCACTCACAAATGATAGTTTGGGAATCGAGCAAAATAATCCAGAGAGAACCCTGTGTGGTGCAGATGGTCAAGTGTCAAGACGGATGACCACCAATGTTATGTTGCCATGTGTTGGAGCTGAAGGAGGGCTAGGGGTAAGAGGGATTTTACCTGCTTTGGGTTTGTGTGTGTGCATGCTTTGGTGCATGCATGAGGGATTTCCTAATTTCCGTGCTAATACAGTTTGCAGCTCATCATGCTGGTCTCAGAGGGATGTGACTTTGTATGAACATATTTGACTTGTGGAATAAGGTTACACCAATATGTATGTGTGTGTGTGCTGTTTTTAGCTTCCTTTAACTGCAGTAAGGCTGTACCTCTAAGAACAGTCATACATTTTTGTGAGAGTTCCTTTATTTCTAAGTTAAGCTTAAGTGACTTGAATATTGTGTCTTAAGTGAAAAATGAATTGCTTTAAGTAGATAACAAAACTGTTGAATAGCAATATATAAGGAATAAATCAGAAAATCAGAACCATTTTCAAACCTAAAACTTATTAAATTCAGATGTACTTCCATATAACCCAACTTCTTAATTTACCTTTGGGGAATAAATAGTTGTTGCTTAAATGCAAACATATATATTTTGGAATTATTTTATATTGACATTTTGAGAGGCTTTATTAAGCAGAAAATGCTAACATAAATGAGCAGCTTAACATTGTGCGCTATTGAATAAATAACTGAACAAGCTGAAAGTTGAATACATTTTGAAACACTTTTCTTTATTGCAGGTAATGTTTCTGTAAGTGGATCACCTTTTCACAAATCTGTTTTCAGTGACCACTCTGGTTTGATGATGCTATCTATCAGAGAAACAGGAGATATTTAGTCATGGGAAGGGGCTGTTCCTCCTGTCTGAATGAGCAGAAATGATTCGTCTTAGTTTGTCGTGATTGACAGAAAAGCACTCAGTTGTCAGTTTTTGTCACCTGTGTTGAAATTGTCTTGATGTGAATATATATAGATGTGAATATGTTTCACAAATGCACAGCTCAGTGTTGTCTAGCACAACATCCCTCCAATAAAGTCTTGTTTGTGAATCTTATTAATATTTTTGAACAACCTGCACCAATCCCTCTCCTGTCGCCTCTAGAGACTGGACAAGATATTAACTGCTCTCTGAAATATGATGCTAAGCAACACCACTAATAAAAAGATACCAAATCTGATCTGAATGACCAAGCGCCACAGCTTTGCTCACTTTCTCTTGTGTCTTTCCTAGCTTCCCTGGGCACAATAGGTGAAAATAAAAAGAAACTGATATCTGTGTATAATAAGTAGAAACCTGCAAAAGTGATTCATAAATATGAACATAAAAATATGAAGTTCTCACTTCAAATGTATCCAGATTGAAGCTCCCCACCAGTTATTCTCATGTTGAAGGTGGACTTCATGACTGTGGCTGCTCAGTGGGAATCAAGTCTGGGGGAAAAAAATCTGCTATCCATCTCACAAAACAACATTTGTTTGCCTGCCAGGGCCTTCAAAACCATTAACAAGATTAGGGAGCGCACAAAGGCAACAGTCCCTCTCCTTCCTCTCTCTGTCTCCTTCTCCTTCTTTTCTCCCCCATTCCCTCTTATTTTGTTCTAGCTCATTCGCCAGTACAATGCAGACATTCAGTGGTTTGTCTGCACCACCTCTCCTAAGGGAACCAATACCTCCTTATGCAGACAGACAGCAGTGGCACACACACAAACGCAGACACGCTGAGGCACAAGCAAACACACAGGAATTAACTCAAAAATTAATACATTCATGCTGAAAGGCAGATTCTCTACATCCCTCAGATATGTTTGCTCACACACACTCTCTTTGCTTTCAGCTTACCTGCTTTTATCCAATCAAAATTCAAATCAAATTTTATTTGTATAGCACAGAATCACAATTTACAAATTACTAACTGGGCTTTGACAAACTGTACTAAAATTTGACACCCTCTGCCCTTAGACCCTGGAACTGGGTGAGGTTAAACTTAAAAAACCCTATATTGGGAAAATAAGAAACCCCGAGAAGAACCACAGAGGAGGGATCCTTCTTCCTAGGACTGACAGAGTGTAATAGATGTGACTTGTACAGAACACAACAACATGATAATAATAGTTACGAAAAATGTTTGAGTTCAAATGAGTCTATAAATCCAGATATAATATGGGTATAGTATGTTGGTCCAGAAGTCATTTTAGTCGATTGGTGGAATCCAAGTTACAGGATCTCCTGTCCTTATTTGAGCAGTAGGTGTCAGGCGATACCACAACAGCAGCTCCCACCGCGATGTAGTCAATTGGTTCAGGAGTTGTTGTAATCTGTGGATCCCGATTTGCACTGGGAAATCCATCCTAGGATCCAAGTCACAAGATCTCTTGTCCTAATGTGGACAGTAGGCATCAGGCAGGACCACAATAGCCGCTCCCACCGTGACCTAGAAAGACCTGCAGGATGATAAAGCACAAAGACTCTAGGGAAGGAGTAAACTAAGTGTAAGGATATGGACATTTAAAGGAGCAGAAAGGGATCTGAGTCAGAGGGGGCAGAGGATAGAGCTCAGTGCATCATGGAGTGTCCCCCCAGCAACCTAAGCCTATAGCAGCATAACTAAGGACTAGATAGACCTGCCCTAACTATAAGCTTTATCAAAAAGGAAGGTTTTAAGCCTACCCTTAAAATCAGAGGGTGTGTCTGCCTCCCGTACCAAGACAGGAAGATTTTTGGGATCACCAATAACCCTGCATCCTGGGAGCGTAAGGTTCTGGATGGGTGATAGGGTACTACCAGCTCTTATGCTAACTATGTGCAACTCTAATAGAGATAAATGAATCAAAAATGAATAGACAAAGGTTATGCAAACACTATATTGCCCTGGATAATATAGTGTTTGCATATAAAGCCTGCATGACCACAGAGATGTACACTATTCCCATAAATGGTATAGCACAGTGCAGTCGAGTGGGTGTGTGCATGTGTGAAAGAAGATCACAAAAAACAGAGTGTGTTAGAGTGCTCCAGGCCTGTTGTTTGAGGCAATTTATTCCTCTAAAACTATTGATTTTTGTATTCTTTGCACTTGTTTTTCTTCTTTTATTTCTCCATTGCATTCTTCAGCAAGATCTTTCGCACTTTTGACAGCTTCCGAAGGTCAAATATGAACAGAGGCTTCAAGCGCGACACTAGCATCACAACAGATATGATTACACTGATAGGAACATGGAGATTATACTAAACACGTTGATAAAATGGACAGTTTTTCCTACCTTCCTTTGACCAACTCCTAATTGTCTCTCTTCCTTTGTCCTGCTCTGTCCACATTAATGTAGCTCACCTCATCGGACTTTACATCTAACACTCTAATCCCTCTGTAATTCTGTCATGGCTTCTCTTTCTCTCTTAAGTAATAAAATTTAATTGGCTCAGTCTTGTATTTATTAGAGCAAGTGCTCAAGGGGTCAATATGAGTACTGTATGTCATTAAATCTCTCTCTTGTTTGTCTCTGAAAGGTGCCTACAGATGTTTCCATGGGTCTGTTGGCAGAGCCCCAGGTGGCCATGTTTTGCGCTAAACTCAACATGCACATCAATGTGCAGAGTGGCAAGTGGGAGTCAGACCCTTCAGGCACCAAGACCTGCATCGGCAACAAAGAGGGCATCCTGCAGTACTGCCAGGAGGTAAAGTGTTGGGAGTGTGTGGGTGTTGGCCTAGAAGGAAAACCTAACAGAAGCAATGGAATCAATTAAGATTGATATTAATTGGTCATATTAATCCACCCTGATATGAACGCTGTTTATTTTGCCTACCTATGCCCCTTTTCTGCTTAAAGGGGTGTAGAAAAGGTGGAGGATAGAAGATAAAATAGACCCTTACTGATCTCCAGTTAGAAAATTTGGTTGTTGTAGCAGATGGAAACAGAAATAAGTTACAAATAAGTGCAGAAAGTAAATAAAGAAATAAAAGAGTAGGGCTGGGTAATATATAGGCTAAATATTGATTTGAGAATATGTATTGTCTGAGATTTTTGTTATCGTTATATTAAGACATGGCTTAAGTGTTTTGTTTTCCTCTTGTTAAAGCTGCATTACAGTCAAGTTATGTAATTTTCTAGTATTCTACCTGTTTTAATATTTGCCTTCACTCATTAAATTCCCATTACTATTTGTAATTTTTCAAAAATCCGATTTTTGAGAGGTGTAGTTTCTCAGTTCCCTTTAAAGTAGCATTTTTTTGACAAGATGTCATCATTTCTCCTCTCTGATGGCAGCAATGTGATCCTTGGCTGCATCATCACACACAGGGAGTTTGTTTCTTAATTTGGTGCATCATAGTGCGAGCACTTCCACTAAAGTAAACGGTAGCATCATAAAACTTACATTTAGTCCTTGATGCTTCTCTGGAGGAAACATTCCCGCACTGAGCTTTGTTACATTGTTTCATTTTTACCTTACTCTGCTACAACAAATCTGTCAGCAGATTCTATGTACGGCATTCATGTTTATGTACATAAACAAAATGACTCTATAAAAACAGTAAATGGAATAATTGTAATTGCCCACCCAGTGTTTATTTAGTTTTTAGTGAGCAATAAGCCTGGATGATAATTTTTTATGATAATGACATTTTAGCTGGATTTTTGGGTCAGACAATTTACATTTTAGGCATTCAGCTGATACTTAGAGAGCACATTACTGTGATTGAGCAGGTAGCAGCACAGCTACAATATTGAGAAATTTTTAGGGGAGTACGCAACAAAAACGATTTGATTTTTCATTGTGTTGAACATTTACTTTTCTGGTTTTCAAAAGGTAGTGGTACCAAATAAAAATTTTAAAAAATGTCGGAAAATGTAAACAGTCTGAACCAAACACATAAAGTATCATAAGTATTGTGGATATTTGAATGCAGACTGTAAAAGATTGTCCTTGCTGGTTTTAGAGACTAACAGGAAGCACAGAAAAGTGAAAGGGGTAGCAGAGTCAGTTAGCAGATTTGTATGGAGTCACCAAAATCTCCAGTTTAGTAAGCAAGCTGTTGAAGTCCATGTGACTTCCTTTTTAAAGTTTCTGGATGGCTTTTGATTAAGCAATGTGAAACTAACTAAACAAGGCTCAGAAATGTAGCACAGAGCTTGTATTGTTTGGTCAATGAAAGCTGTATCTTTGGACTCACACCCTTGTGGTTGACACTTATAAAGTGACTGAAACTGTGATTCAATTATTGTTGTTACCAAAAAAACACATTTGTTTGGGAAGTATTCCAGCAGGGTACTGTAGACATCCACTAGATAAATGCACTATGTAAGAAAAGTTGTCTCATAAGAGATATATAATAAGATTTTCTTTGAAAAGCATGTAGAATCTAAGAAAGATAAGCTTGTCTTGACATTTATACCACTGATAACAAAACCAGGGACAAGAAACAATAGTTTAAGGCCCCAGCTTGAAACAACGTCAGCTTCAGTTATCAATAAGGAAAAAGATGTGGAGAGCTTGACGATTTTCCTACCGAAAGCTTAGTAGAATAGCCAATTTGGAATGCGAGAGTGACAAGGAACCAAAAAGGTTAGGGAATTATGAATTGCATCTTGAGAAGCTTGCAGTAGAGGGGTGTCATTAAAAAGAATGAGGTATGAGGTATTTGGAGAGTAATGACACATTGACTCAGAGTGTTGCCGAGAGGCAGACATCATGCTTTCCTGAGAAGGATATAGAGTTAAATACAACAGAGTCAAATGACAAATGACATGAGACACTGCAGTAAAATGGAAATGCCTTGGAACGGCAGCATTTCATATTCTCAAAACGATGTCAATATAGCGCCAATTCACAACCAGGGGACTTCATGACACTTAGCGTGTAGACAAGGTATAGACCAAACAATTTTATTATCAGTTAATTTAGTTATTGATTAAGAGATACCTGACATTCTTCCATGTGCAAGCACTCGGTGGCTGTAGTATATAAAACAAAAACAGCAACTTCGTAATCCAGCTCTAGGTGGGTGGCCATCTGCCTTGACTTTTTGGGTTCAGACATGTGGCAAAGAGTTGAAGAAACTGCCTCTCATGGCAATGTTATAATATATTAATATTTGACACTGTGTGTGCAGGTGTATCCTGAGCTCCAGATTACCAACGTGGTAGAAGCCAATCAGCCAGTCAGCATCCAGGACTGGTGTAAGAAGGGACGCAAGCAGTGTCGCAGTCACATGCACATTGTGGTGCCTTACCGTTGCCTGGGTAAGTCCTGATTGACAGTTTTCACTTAATTTTTTTAAGCAGGAGAAGCAGGGAAAAATATTCTATCTTTGTCTGTAAGAGTTACCATAGCTGCTAAGAAGTTTTGAGTCAGCTGTGGGAGTTATTAGCATTGGCTGAGACGTATCGTCAGACAGACAGAAGGCTGGAGCTGAAGCAATCCATCGTGTATCAATTATAAATATTGATTTGTGTTTGCTGCAGTGGGAGAATTTGTGAGTGACGCCCTGCTTGTACCTGACAAGTGCAAGTTCCTGCACCAGGAGCGCATGGACCAGTGTGAGAGTCACCTGCATTGGCACACCGTAGCCAAGGAGGTGAGTACACACATATAAGCAGAGTTTCTGAGCTCCGGGGACTAGAACCTTTGTAGCAATTCAGTATAATTCCACTGCAGGGAACATGGACTTTCAAATGTACAGGAACTTTGGGTGTGGGACCTGAAGTGCTACATTTATGATTGGAAGTACATGCTGCATTTTATTTCAGCCACCATTTTAAAAAGAGTTTGTTTCAACATACATTTACACAAAACAGCATTAAACAGATGGTAAATACTTACTGGGACTAAAAAGCTAAAACCCAGCGAGATCTGTTCTGATCTGTTATTTCGTCACTGTCTCTGTAGTCCTGTGGAGATCGTGCAATGAATCTCCATGACTATGGCATGCTGTTGCCGTGCGGCATTGACCGTTTCCGAGGTGTGGAGTTTGTGTGCTGCCCCGCGGAGGCAGAACGTGACGCCGACAGCGCCGAGCAGGACGCTGATGATTCTGATGTGTGGTGGGGTGGTGCGGAGAATGACTACTCTGACAACAGGTACACACATATACGCTCAAACACAGATAAATGAAGCCAAGGCAGCAGCAGAATAATACGTACTCTGCTCATTATAGTTACTTACATTTGTTTTCAACTTTGCTGTCATGATAAAAATTTCTCTCCTTGGAAAGAAACTGCAGAAAGGTTTTGATTTAAAGTCTCTGTCCTCCCTCCCTCCCATCCATCATCCTCATCCTCATCCTCATCCTCCATATCCATACTCATCCCTCTGTCTCTGTCACCTTTCCTTGCTCTTCTTCTCTCCATATGCCTCTTATCTTTGGTCCTCCCCTACGTTTATTTCCCCCCTCTCCTCTTCCTCCTCTTCTCTCTCCCAGCATGATGCGGGAGCCAGAGCCAACAGAGCAGCAAGAGGAAACAAGGCCATCTGTAGTAGAGGAGGATGAAGAGGAGGAGGAGGTGGCTGAAAATGATGAGGAGGAAGAGCAGGAGGAAGACGACATGTTGGACAACGATCAGGACGGAGATGGAGAGGAGGATGAAGAGGTGGTAGAGGAAGACGAAGAGGAAGAGGAGGAGGGAGGAGATGCCGACGACGACATAGTGGACACGCTCGATGACGACATCGATGATGATGATGCAGATGAGCCCACAACTAACGTTGCCATGACAACCACCACGACCACGACCACTGAGTCTGTGGAAGAGGTGGTCAGGGGTGAGGAACAATTCTAATGTGGCCGTGTTTCTAGTTTTGGTTCTCATCCTCTCATAGTCTTATGTAGCATTAACCATGTTTGAACCTCTACCCATGCTCTGTTCTGTTATTTTTACAACTTTTCCCTGAGTTTAAGTGGCATATTTTATTTGATTATACAGCTAGAAGATAGCTTTTGTGGCAGTGTTATGTTAGTGTCTGTGTGTGTCCTCCAAGATGTTTGCTGGGCAAATGCAGAAACTGGTCCATGCCGGGCCATGCTGCCCCGCTGGTATTTTGACCACGAGGAGGGCCACTGTGTTCAGTTTATCTACGGCGGCTGCGGAGGCAACAGGAATAACTTTGAGTCAGAGGAGTACTGCCTGTCTGTCTGCAACAGCGTCAGTAAGTCCTGCCGGCAGCAGCCACTGCTCAGAATGCCAGGGGTTTTTAATCTCCAGATTATCTCTAACTCTCACTTTTACTGCCAGATATTAACAGCTGCTGGGAAGTTTCTTGCTTGACTCTGCTTCTCTTCTAAGACCTGTCAGCTCCGCTTCTGACCTATTACTTTCTTCCAGTCCCCTTTTCTGTGTTTATCTGTCAGAAAAATTAATGGGTTTGCACTAAAAACAGACTTTACACCTCCTGTAGCCCCTTACAGATTCCAAAAGACCCCTGCCTGATTGTCTCACTGTTCTCTTCATTAATGCACTCTGTCTATCAGTTTTTAGGTATAATCTCTCAAAAACTGCAAAAGTACTTGCTGATAAGAGGATTCCTTTTTGTGGACAATTTGCTTTAGAGGCCGAATAGCTTTTTACATTGCCATGTTTAAGAAAAGATAATCCTTCATTAATCCCTCAGAGGGGAAATTCAGGTTTTACAGCAGCACAAGGACAGCGTTGTTCTATAGAGATATATGGTAAATGATTTAAGTTAGAAGCATTTCATGGGCATCATCTTGTATACAGTATAACTTTGATATGAATATTAGCTATAAAGATACAAGTTTGCTTACATTGTTTGAACATGGAGGAAATCAGCTGGGGTTATTTCATTACATCCTACTTACCTCATCCTACTTAGATTACCCTGCTGCAATTGTAAAAATGTTTCTCAGGTAGCAGCAATCATTGGTGTCATTACACACATCCAACCACGGCTGCCTCCTACATTACATTATGATGATTATCAGTGGCAACATGGGAAATGAGGATTTTGATTAATGATTTTTTTCTCACCCTGTCACTTTCTTTGGACATACTGTAAGAGTGATTCTCAGCCCTTCCCCTTGAGCTACATGTGGTCACAAAGTGTGATTTGGTTTCAAGTATTAACTCTGTCCTGGACTCTGTTCTGTTCTGTGGCAAAATGGAGTCACGCTTTCCCAAACTCTCTATATTTTGATCGTATTTCACCCTATGTGTGCCTGAGCGTGTGTTTAGGTGTGAGAATGTAATATGCTTGTGTGTCTTTTTGCTCTGCTGAGCAATATAAAAGTGAGAAAGCGTTGAAGTGTCTATTTTTTCCCAAAACCCCCCCCACAGAAACACACATGCACACACAGTATTTCTATGCATGATCAATCAGTCATTACCGCTGTCTGTAATTAGAGTTATAATCCAAGTATTTTAAACAGTTCAAATCTTATATACTGTATATGTGGATTGTTAGAGCCTTGTTAAAAGGGTCCACATACTAGTGCAAACTAGAATGTTATGGAAATTTTTTTTTTTTTTTTAACGTAATTTAATAATTCAAACTGTCATGTATTCTATATATATTACATGCAACGTGAAATATTTTAGGTCTTTTTTAATTATGATGATTTTCATATGTGTTTAAAAAACTTTTAAACTTTTAATTTTAGAAGTAATGAATATAGAACATATGAAGTATTCACTTTCTTAAATAACTCATGAAAAAAAGTAACAATATTGTCATTTTTTTTAGATGCCCTAGTAGAAGAATGAATAGTTGTGGATTTTGGGAGATGGTTGGGGTTAGTGGAATGCACTTATGGAGGGATTTTTTTTTTTTACAAAACGAATGTAGCGCATTGGATAAAGTAGTGGAATTTCTGAGGAACCACTTAAATTACGC
>KV751369.1:1107784-1120943 GCA_001698575.1 Mola mola | reverse complement strand
TATATCATAATATCTCTCCTACTATTTCACACCAAAATTCCCCGTGAAAAAAACTGTTCCCAGTTTATCAAAAGTTTAATTTTTAAACTCTGTGACCATTGTCTAACATCTATTTACCTCTGTTTATGTGGGGTGGAAGACGTAAATTAAAGTGAGTGAAAAAAATATTTCCTGGTAACTTGGGTGACCTGATCCTTTTAAATGATTTTGAGGAACAACGCCCACCCAAGCTCAAAGTCGTGACATTCCTCTATTGTTTTTGTGGAACGTGTAATCTCATCAGACATAACCAATTTCACATGATACGCGTGCCTGTCAGGCTCACTCACATACACGTACCCACACCACATCACCTTTTAATACCCATTTGGGAAAGACAGTTACCGTTCCACTGATTAAATCTTGGTTTTACGGACATGGTCGTGTTACTTGCTGCTGTCAAAACTGCCACGTTTGTGTTTGTGGTTTTTGAGCCCGCAGGACATATTCCAGCTTCAGGTTTTCTGCATGAGAGGTACTGAAGTTACAAAAATGAGGGTTTTGTCTCTCACCATACAAAGGACTGAGGGCGATCTGAGTCTTATGCTTGTTCTCCTGCTTTCTTTTTCTCACAGTCTCACACTAACCCCATTAACCTATTTTTGGACTTGTTTTGCCTTTGCATCTTCTGTGGCAAAAAAATACTGCACAGAAAGTCTTTCACCTCTCTCCTTCCTCTTCTCGTTTGGTCTCTACCTCTACTTTGCGCAGTACCCACAGCCACACCCAGCTCCCCCGACGCCGTGGACCACTACCTGGAGACTCCTGCCGATGAAAATGAACATGCCCATTTCCAGAAGGCCAAAGAGAGCCTGGAGACCAAACATCGTGAGAAGATGTCTCAGGTAGATGGAGAGGGCAGAGAGGCAAATTAGAGAGAACAAAGCAGTATCTCAAAATAGAAAATGGAAGAAGAGGTGTGTCAGGTGAAATAAATAGGTGCGCTTGTTAATCCCCCCCCCATTGCTTACCAGCAATGTCACAGTTTAAAAAGCTCCGCAATGTGGTCGCGTGGCTCTAAAACCCTTGTTTTCCTATTCATTTATACCTCTTTTTTGCTAGAATTTCTGCACCGCTCTGGACAACCGTTTGCTTTGCTCGGGTAATTACAGGTGCAGCGTTGTCCCACTTTACACAGTTGACTTCACCCTTACAGATAAGTGTGAGGTTATGGTAAAAGCCTGGGCTGAATTAAAGAAGTGGCCCAGTTGAAGCAGGCAGGAAGGAACTGAGGCAGGATGTACAGTCTGTGATAAAGATCTAACTGTGCTAAAAAAGAAGAAGTAACCACTGTTTTTTTTTTCATACTGAAGTCTAATCTATTCTCAGTCTGGAGAAATTTTTTAAATTCCCCCCCCACACACACACACACCAATTCATAGCCATGTAAAATGTCAGATTTTTTTCCATTAGATCCATGCCGCAAAAAGTGATACAATGTTTCACTAAAGTGTAACGGAACAGAGAGATAAGGTAAACTGACGAGTATAACTGATGTTTTTCCTTTCTTTTCTTGTGCACAGGTGATGAGAGAGTGGGAGGAGGCTGAGAGGGAGGCAAAGAATCTTCCACGTGCAGACAAGAAGGCTGTCATCCAGGTGAGACATGCACCTGCTGGACAAATGCAGAACTAAACTTTGTTTTTCTTCCTACAATAATTGTGTTTGTGTGTGTGCATGTGCACAGCGTTTCCAGGAGAAGGTGGAGTCACTGGAGCAGGAGGCTGCCAGCGAGCGGCAGCAGCTTGTGGAGACACACATGGCGCGGGTGGAGGCTCTGCTCAACTACCGCCGACGCATGGCTCTGGAGAGCTACCTGACCGCCCTACAGCAAGACCCACCCAGGGTACGCTGTATATACAGGAAAATACAGCCCAGCCCATAACCCAGTTCAGCAGCCGCCTACCTCGCTGTAGGAGAAGTGACAATTAGTCACTGCCTCTGTGATTTGCAGAGCTCTTTAAAAATGTCACACAGAGCTGCTGTTGTGCCATTTGCCACTGTCTTATTATTTCTTTAAAATTGTCACAATATTTTTTGATTCTGCCTTTTATTTGAAGTTAGATATTTTTATGAGTCCCTGAATCTGACCCGCTGTAAATCATCTGTCACCTTCCTATTTTTGCTCTGTGCTGTTAGTCCTTTGCATCTATGTTTGTCCATGCTTACTCTTAAATGGACCCCTTTAAACAGAAATTACTGTGCAGAATCTCAATAAGCCCAACTCACACACACGTAACTCAGAAATTAAATTTTAATATCCTGTCGTTCTGCACTCGGCATTTGATGATTGATAAATGATTTTAATGATTGATTTTGGGATTTGTGTTTTACAGGCATTTTGATTTTGGTTTCAAACAAATGAATACATCACCCTGTCCTACCTGTAAACCTAACAATCTGTCTTGCCTCGCTCCTCCTGTCTCTTTTGCGTAGCCTCACCATGTTTTCAGCCTGTTAAAGAAGTACGTGCGTGCCGAGCAGAAGGACAGGCAGCACACCCTCAAACACTTTGAACATGTCCGCATGGTCGATCCCAAGAAGGCTGCACAGATCAGACCTCAGGTAGTGTCAGACACACAACTCACTTGCCACCACTCTCAAACATTTTTCTTTTTTTTTTTGAAAAAGTTGATGCAGTTTAATATGTTGTTGTGTGTGTGAAAGGTACTGACCCACCTGCGTGTCATTGAGGAGCGCATGAACCAGTCTTTGGGACTTCTCTACAAGGTGCCTGGTGTGGCTGACGACATCCAGGACCAAGTTGGTGAGTTTGTCTTGACTCCATAAACATTTGGTTTCTTTAAAGGTGTTCAAACGGAGAATTCAATGAATTGTCAAAATGAAAAGGAAAAGCTTAGTGGCTTTAAAATATCTCAGTCATGGAAAAATATCCATGGATGAGAAATTGAGGAGTTTAATGAGAGAGCAGTTTTATAAGTAGAGAGACAAAAATGTTTCAGAATGACAAGAGTCACATCTGTAAAAATGAGCTTTAGATGTCGTCGGTGCCTGATGTAGAATTAGAGAGATACAGGGGAAGAATGACTGTTCCGATTACGCCACATGTAACAGAGAGATTGAATGCTCTAAATTCCTGCCTCCATATTTCTGTTTGATAAGGGCATTGGAGCTATTTGGCCTAATTCTTATGCTTAGAGTCAAATGAAACTGTTTGCTGGGGAGATAAATCCCCTTCCCCTCCCTCGCTCCCACCCCTGCATTTGCAAGGTTTTTGTGGGGGGTTTTTGGGTTTATTGGAGTTGCGTGCGTCACGCAGCCACCTGTGTCTCTGTCTCGGAGACTGCACAGCCTGTGCTGCCTGACCAAACATATACACACACACACACACACACACACAGAAGAAAGTGATGATAAAGAAAAAGAAGGAAAGGAAAGGAGAGATTAGATTAAGTCAAATCACTGCAGGTCTATTAAGAAATTAATAGACCTGGCATTTCAAGGAGGCTGTCTTCCCCCTCTGATATTTGTGTTGGTTATTATGGAGGATATTTTCTTCAAGCGGAAACATAAACACATCATCTACTTTGAATTTGTACTGTTTATAGTTTTAATTCTATCTTATGAGCTGTAATATTTTCATAAGACATTTGGAAGAAGTTATTCGATGGTATTTTGGATAAATTGACTTTCCTCTTTCCTTGCTGCCTCCTTGTCATGCCCAACCAGAGCTCCTGCAGAGAAAGCAGGCGGAGATGGCTCAGCAGCTGGCCAACCTGCAGACGGATATGAGGATGAGCTATGGCAATGACGCCCTGATGCCCGACCAGGAGCTGGGAGATGGCCAGACCGACCTGTTGCCCCAGGAAGACACACTGGACCTGGGTGGAGTCAGCTTTGTCCACCCTGAGAGCTTCAACCAGCCCAACACTGACAACCAGGGTACTTCCTGAGGCACTTACATTCAATGCTATGAAGCGACATGAAATCATCATTCGGCTTTGTATGACAGGGCACAAAGACAAAGCTCGCTTTTTCTGTTTTGACACGTTATTCATATTCCTCTCTCTTTCTCTTTCCTTCTCTCTGTAGTTGAGCCAGTGGACTCACGTCCCAGTCTTGACCGAGGTGTTCCTACACGCCCAGGTTGGTGCTTTTGTTTAAGAGAGTGTCTGAATACTTCAGTAAGTGTTTCTGATATCAGCTGGGTAGTATTTGTAGCCTGCAGATAGTATGCTGTTGCATTGCTACCAACCCTAAAAATGTATGTATGTGCAAAGCAGGCTCTTGATTGAAGGTTCCTGATGAAGGCAGACGGCCGCCCGCCTAGAGACAGGGTCCACTTAGAGGTGTCTGCCTTCTAAAACCCAATCTGTCCTCACAACTATTGCCAAGTTACTGCAAATGGTGGAATGGCTCTGTTAAGAGTTTGGTCTAGACCTGCTCCATACATCTTGAAGGACAATTCCAATATTTTTAAACCTAATCCCTAATTATCTAACTCAGAAGGTCTAAAACTTCAACAAATACATATTTTTTTGAAAATTACTTAAGTTCATAGTTTGGTCGCTTGGACAAATTAGCTTGTCAAGGCTATACAATGCAAAAACATGACATAATGTTGGAAATAAATAGCTTTTTCACGACTAGTAATGCTCAAAATTTTACTACAGGTGTCTGGTAACATGGAGTAAATACCTACAGTCTCACTTACTTAACAAAAGATAAACAAATTCAAATTTAAATAAATGGACTTCACAAATTTGTTTGTCCATCATAAACATTGGAAAGCAGCAAGTGTCATGAGCTAACCTTTGATCTGAATTGGTCACTTTTTTGATGGCCACATATGATTATATTTGGAATAATTGCATATAGCAGATTAAATTTAAAAAAAAAAAAAAAAAAAAAGGAGAGTAAAATTTTGCTCTAGCATTAATGACTTGAATATACATTGATTTAAAAATGCACTACAGTCCTTCGGTATCCCTTTCTGTTAAAACCCACATGAGTTGATCCCAGCTGTAGATCAAAACTAACTAGAGGTAGATTAGTTGCATGTAAACTCTGCCAAGGTTAATGTCATTGGAGTATCATCCAGGCTAACATATTATTTATATGAAGGTCACTCTAGGAGCAGGAGCAGGAGAGTATTTGTTTGTTCTCTCCATCAGCTGATACTTTCGCACAGACCACTTTTTCCACTTGACCTCCATCAAAGCACTAGATATGGTTGTTTGGAGATGTTTTAGGCAGCCTGCTGTCCTGTAAATGCTGTGACACATACATAGGTGCTATATTGAATTTATACCATACCACTGTTACAGCCCCTCTCTTGGTGTTTTTTTTTTTTATGACAAGTGTGATTCCTGTTAAGTGAGCCGCATAAGGAAGAGAGAGAGTCTGTCACCATTCATAATACATGCTACTTTTTTTTCCCCTGCAAGTGACTGGAATGAAGATGGAAGCTATTCCTGAGCTGCGGATGGAGACGGAGGACAGACAGGGCACTGAGTATGAGGTTCACCATCAGAAACTGGTAAGCAAACACCCTCTGACACATGCGTGATTCATTTCTGTATGAAGACAACGCACACACATTACGTGCACTCTGCTCTCACTTTCCCGCGGATGCGCACACACACACACAGAGTCAGGTCTGTGTCTCCACTGTGTCCTCCTGGTTAAAATCCCAAGGTTGTTACCATGGAGACAGGTGTCCATGGAGACAACCGCGATAATGAGTGCGTCACTCTTGCTCCTCTCTAAAATCCAGTCAAGTTTTTGTGCTGTCTGTCTGTAAGTATTCCCCTGGTCAGCCACAGGTTCTTTTACAAAACATGCTGAGGCTCTGACCCAGTTCTACATTCATTCATTCATTAATCTCATCCAGTATTGTAATACCAGCACAAAACCCTCAATCTGTCCTCAGTAGAATTCAAATCCAAACCCTGGTACCTTATTCCGCTCACCTAAAGGATTTAATCCCTTAATCCCCACATTTTGTTACGTATCACATTTCTTGCCTTTGCAATGAACAGTCAGAGCGTCAGGTGGTCCACTTAATTCAATTCTTAATTTAATATTCGCTCTAACCCCAATCAATTTGCTGCAGGATTATTGTAGAGGAGCCTCTCAAGCCTGAGCGAGTCCCCACTCTGCAGCATTTGACAAGCAGGGGTAGCAGTACTGAGATGTCCAAGATATATTTTCCCTTAGATTATCTGCGGATTAGTGCTTTATTTGAAGTTTGTTCCAGCTGACTGGGCGTCTATCTGTGCCGGTGTCATGAGAGGTGGCACATTCACATATTCTTTTTGATTCCTATTTATTTTTAGTCGGCAGGAATATTGAGCTCAACATCACAGTTTATGACTTAGAATTGAATCGTGTCTCAGTACTGATATTTATCAGACTGCTAAATTATCTGCCTGTGTCAATAGGAAATGTATATTATTGGTTGTCAACTGATTCTAAAATTGTTAGCTGATGCAGTGCAGCACCTGTGCTCTGATATAATAGCTGACAGTAGCAAATTTCAAAGAAGGAGGTAGCTGTTGTCGTTTTCATTATGTCAAGTACAAAGCTGCGAAATTTCCTTTTAAATGTCAGCCAAACAAAGGAGGTAATTATTGGTTATTGGCAGGGGTATAAAAAGTACCCAAAACTCATACATACAAAATAAAGATATTATTTTGAAAAATGACTTTGGTAAAAGTGAAAGTTACCCATACAGCTTCATTTAAAGTTTCTGACATTAAACTTACCTCTGCTATTAAGTAATTTTCTGGAAAAAAATGTTGGATTAGAAGCTTAAAGTAGCAGAAAATGGAAACACTCATTCAACACATTTTTAAAACAGAGTTAGTTCCCAGCCCATCTGTGCTAAACCACACTCATTACTCAGAACCAAAATGAGCACACTGTTAAAAAAAAAAAAAGTCCCCCTATTCTCGCCATGTTAAAATCATTACACTGCGTCTGCCTGATCGTCTGCCCCCCACAGGTCTTCTTCGCCGAGGACGTGGGCTCCAACAAGGGCGCCATCATCGGCCTGATGGTTGGTGGCGTCGTCATAGCAACCGTGATCGTCATCACCTTGGTGATGCTGAGGAAGAAGCAGTACACTTCCATCCACCACGGAGTCATTGAGGTGAAAAACAGCTGACCTGTGCATTTCTGTGTGTGTGAAGGGGGGGATAGAAACATCACTGTCAATATATACAGTATATACTGTATTTTTAATTATATCTGCTCACTGATTATAATTAGATTAATGTCCTTTACCAATTAATTTCCTTCCTACCTTTTTCCAACTATCATCACTTACCATTTCAAAACTTTCATTAGCTGTTTGATTATAAAAACATGGTGGCCTTGTTTCTTTATTTTTAGAAATTTTTCTTGCAAGAAATCCACCCCAGGAAGAGGTCTTAAAATACTGCTTTTTTTTACCTCCCTCCTCTCCTGCTCTTGGCTCCCCAACAGGTGGATGCTGCTGTCACCCCAGAAGAGCGCCATCTGTCCAAGATGCAGCAGAATGGCTACGAGAACCCCACCTACAAGTTCTTTGAGCAGATCCAGAACTGAGGATAACGTCATACGTCCACACTCATAAACACACAAACACACACACACACATGAACATCTCCCCCACATCAAACACATTCCCTCCCCCTCCCTCCGTTCTCCTCCCCTCCCCCTCGACTTGTCTCCTGATCAAGCAGTGGAGGCAGGATCATTAGACTGAAATTATCACGAGCGTACTGAACAATTGTCGCTGGCCTTTTCTTCCTTTCTTTCCATCATTGTTTTAGTTCTGCCTGGGCGTACAATGCGGCCGAGCCAGTTCGCACCCAGTTTGTTCGCTTTATCGCAGCGCGGCGCCTTTTAATTTAAGAGAGGCGTTTCCATGTGTTGCTCCGTCTGGTCCTGCCGATGTGTGGCGAAATGGCCCTGATCAGTGCATCGAAACAAACCGAAAGCACGCGCTCCTCAAGCTGATTCAGGGCCAGTGTAGACTTTAAGAGTTTGGAATGATTTTAGTTATGCGCAGGAAAATCTGACCTCTGACCAGTATGTCCTCCAGCGCGCACTGACCTCAGTTACAAAAGGATATGAAATTATATCATTTGTAATCACAGTGAAAGAGAGGCTTAAATCAAGCTGATTTTTAGAAATGAAGCCCCGCCACCACTGCACTCACTCTACAGTCGACACTGGAGTATGTGTGAGCCTCCCCTCCCTCCCTCCCTCCCTCCATCCATCCCTCCCTCCCTCCATCCATCCCTCCCTCCATCCTCTTTTACTTTGCGCATTCTTACGACAGCTGGGCTGCGTTAAGTCTCACAAGGCTCCCAAGGATATCAGGAGATGTTGATGATAATGAATCATGTTGACGACGTCGATATACATTACGGAATGAGCTGTTTTTCTTGTTTATTTTGGAGTTTTTTCCTCTTTTGTTTGCAGTTTTGTTTTTCAAAAAAGAGTGAAAACAGACCCAAAAAAAAATGAGTTGACTGATGTAAAGTTGTTTTTTTAAATTGCGTGTAACGTTACCGGAGTAATGCCGAAGTTTTATCTGTTCCTATGTATTGCATGACAGGATTTGGAAGACAAAAAAAGAGACAAAAGAGAAAAACCTCATCGCTGCGCTCTCAAGATCTTTTCTCACACATAGATTGTCAATTCTAGCAAGATTGTACATTTTAGTATCTTCCCGTGATCACGTGACTCTGAACAATGATGAAAAATATAAATAAATCCAGATGAACGTGCTCTGCTTTAATATCATGTAAAACACACATTGAAAAGAGATCTGTGATTTTGGATTTTTAAGTGTGTCCCTTGTTTCTTGTACTTTTTTAAACTTATGTTCCTGAGGTGAGCAAGAGGGAGGGCTGGCTTAATCTCTGTTTGTATATTATTCTCATATACTGAAGTATGTTAAAAAGAAAAAAAAATCATTTTTTGCTTTTATTGTTCAATACATGTCATGTGGGTTTGTTGTTTTGTTTTTTTTTTGAAAAGGGCCTAATGTGTGTGAAAGTAAAATAGAGTGGAGAGGAGGACGGTGATGGGTCAGGATTATCTCTGGCGGTACGCGTTTTGTCATTTTCAGTCTGGTGTTTTGTCCAGTTGTAACAGGTGTAGTGCTGAGAGGAGGAGGAGCAGGAGGAGGAGGAAGGAGGAAGGAGAGGAAATGACTTGCAGTTCCGGATGGATAGCCAGCCGGTCAGGCAGTTTGTATATATAATGGAATTTCACTCCCTCCCCTATCCTCCCCTGCATCTCCCCCCTCCCTCCATACTTCGCCGTCACTTCTCCTCAGGCATGCTGCTCACCTCTCTGCCATCGACGCACACTTGATGCCTCGGAGGCAGAGCACTGTAGTCTGTGTATCAACGATAGGTGTCCGCCATTGAAAGAGAGCAAGAGCTGAGGGCCAGCCAGGGACGTGAAAGCAGTGTTTAAAACGTCGGTCCGGGGGAAATTCACACCAACAAAAGACAAGAATCCCCTATTCGCCTTCATACAGTCAACTCATATTAAATGTATCACCATTTCAATGTTACATGGAGACAGAGCTCTCCCTCTGTTCTCCCATGTAGTGCGGATCTATAAGCAAATGGTGAGTGTGATGTACATACTGAGGCTGCAGTGGGGTGGCTGCTTGGTTTTTTGAGGTTGCTCGTTAGAAGCCCAACAGGGGGCAGTAGAGTAGAAGAGGAAGCAGGATTTTCTTTCTATCTTTTCTGTGGATTATATATTGGTTACGTTTTCCACTGTGTAATATTGTGCAGGTCATTTGCATTGACTGGGAAAACGCTTTCTACACTGTATTCCATAATAAAGTTTTGAATGTACATACAAAATCCGTGTCCTTGCAGTTTTTCTAACGTATTTTACCGTAATATGGTTGTGTCTGTATATTGTCTCGTTACCGGTTATCGAATGATAATATGAAAAGAGATACCTTGAGGGGACATTTTATTAATCTCTCCTTTATGTAAACGGACCGGAGGTCAGTCGCAGAACAAGGCTGATTGGAGCAGAGAATTCCTGACACAGATGATCCCAGGTGACCTCCTTAAAGGTTGAATTATTTTGCCATCAAATGAAGCCCAACACGATGTTTTTAGGTGGATCAATTCATTCTCTCACTTATGTTACATTTTATTTTTTTTTTTAATAAAAGACATGAACCAAGGACGAACAAGAGGGGGAAAAAATACTACCTTGAGAGGATCTTTTGAAATCTACATTTAAAAAGCTATCTGTTCTGTTTATTTCAATGTCTTAAGAGAACTAAAGCACATAGCTATTATTACATGTACATGTACATTGTACAACGTGCCTTCTGCTATTATCGAACACAAACGGAGTTAAAGACAAAACAGACTTTTGTACATTTCAAACTTGCCGCTTTAAATTAATTTGGGGGATAATTTGACGCCTCTGTATGCGTACCGCTGCGCAAACGAGGCGCCATTTTGACGTCCGCAAACGTCCCCCTCGTCACCACCACAATCCCACAATCCCCCGCGGCCCCCCACATTTGGATCCTCCGCTTCAAGTGTCAATCCAAGGTGAGTTCGGAGAGTTGGAACATAAACGCTACCAAACATTTAATGCCCACTGCGTCTGTCTCTACAGTGCGTACTCGATAATTCTGCGTGTGTTTAGTGAGTGAAAAGTATACACGATTTACTGCTGCACAGTAAACGAGCGGGGACACAGAAAGCTGCGTCGTGTGTGACTTAGTATGCTAGCAACGTCACTTTTAGCGTAAACATTTTTGCTAGGGAGCAACAAGCCACAATCCAAAGGGCTCTAATAATAATTAGTCTAACAATTTAAGTGTAGTGTACAAAAGTTTCTCGGAAGTAGCTTATAAGCAGTAGTGTCACTTATCTTTATTTTTCAGCCAAAATAATAACAGCAGCTGATAAGCTAGTTCGCGTCAATGCTACATGGATTTAGTCCCTGTCTAAATCATAAAGTAACATCATGCTTTTATCGATGATTGAACTTATTTAGTCATTAATTGTGACCAAATGTAGTTGTACTTCACCACCTAGCTAAGAATTCCTTACTAATGTGAAGACGAACCACTGTGTGTTCCGTCAGATGGCACTTCGCCGGCTGTTCAAGCTGTCCTCCCTGCTGCGCTCCGCCGTCAGCCTGACCCTGAGCAGGAACATCGGCATCTCTGCCGTCGTCTTCAACCGGGCCAAGGAGCTCGACCCCGTGCAGAAACTGTTCCTGGACAAGATCCGCGACTACAATACCAAGAGCAAGTCAGTTGATGATGCACTCACTGATGAAATATTCACTGCAAATGCCCTTGAAAACTATCAAGGTTTACTTCTGCTCCGCCAGCATGCTGTTTAATTTGAGTCCTAGCTGTTTTGTTGTATTTAAATGGGCTCTCCCTCATTCATCACCATCCTTAAACATCTGATATTTGGTGCCTTGGCTTTCTCAGGGCTTCAGGTGGCATTGTGGATGCAGGCCCTGCTTACCAGAAAAACCTGTCTGAAGAGGTGACCAAACTACAGAGGCTATATGGAGGGGGAGACTTCACCAAGTTCCCTGATTTCAAATTCTCAGGTCAGTTTAAGCCTCATTTGTTATAGCTTTGATCCAAACGTACACAATTTTTTTTTTTCACAGCTTCGAAAAACAGCAAACAAGTAACAGAATGATTAATATGATAAATATAGCATTGCTCAGTCCTTAAACTGATCTAAAAATTACGTTAATCTAATGTAGGAGGACATGTTTTGAAATCCACTTCGGCCCCCAGATGTACAAAGGGAGCTTTTGAAGGACAGAGTGACCCAGACAGTGTAGTTCTGGTTTTAAATCTCATTTATGAATGGTATTAAAAAAAAATATTTGTTACGCCACAAAAAAATAGCAATCTTTGATTTTGATTTGAAAAGTGCCGTTTGGCAGTTTCCGCTCATAAATATTTATTTCTCTGCCACTGGAGAGAAGCGCAGTGATTTGGGGCTTTGTCTGTGTTTATTTTTAGGGACAAGTTTCATTCTGTTTGAAATCGACTCGGGAAGATTTTAAGTTTCTGCTGCTGCCTTTCGCTACTTTTTTAGTCCGATCAAGTATGTCTCACTTCAGGAACCACACTCACTCCTTACTCATAGTGGTCTCTTCATGTTTTCTTTTCCAGAGCCCAAGCTTGAGGAAGGAGCCAAGTGAATGCTGTCCATGTTGTATATCCCCTACATGTCACCAATATGTTGTATTTAATAAAAAGACAATGGGTTGAACCATGATGGGGTCAGTTAAGCAGCTTCTGATCTGGTATGTACCTCCAGATGTGAAACCACTGTGTCATACAATCAATTGTCTAATATTTTTCGGCTATGGTTGTCATTTCTGTGAAGGTATCTGAAAGTCAATGATAAATTTGTCAGTCAAATGATGTTGGCCATCCATCTGAATTGGTCCCGAGTCTGCCACATTACTGCAGACATACATTTAAATCTTCCAAAGGTGAACTGTTGAAGCCCCAAATAGCCTCAGGGAGTGCCAGCTTCCATCTGACTTGATGCCTGAACCTTGGATTTGTGCAGTGGCCAAGTTTTAATGCCGAGCTCAGAAAAAAAAGATTTGGCTCGCCAGATGAAAAAGTGCACATACGAAGAAATTGACAGACGTGTAAAAATACATTTATTTTCACAGCCAAAAAGTAGACGACTCAGAAAAGTTTTAGGATCTCAGCTGGTATCAAAACCCTTGTATAAGATGGTCTGGTCCAATCCTGCTGTATTGGTGGAATTTTAAAAAATTCAAGTCGAGAGACTTAAAGCACTTCATTTATAGTGCTCGCTCTTAAATATTGAACTGTAATTTGGGGACTGAGCTGTATCAGTCTGTCAAGCTGTCTCAAATGCTTACATTTACTGTCTGCAGGAAATGCACTTGAAAGATTAATGCATATCCTTGCTGAGCTAATGTGTTTCAGTATTTCCCTCCGTGGGAATGCAGGAAGGGCTTTCAGCGTGTACAATGTAGAAACAGGCAGCTAATTTGAAGAATGGTGCAGTAACAAAGCAGCAGGTTAAAAATAGACAAATTAACCAGCTTGAATGTGATTAGTCATTGCTGCACTTAGCAGACTAATACTGTTA